>FYEU01000315.1:478681-604870 GCA_900188575.1 Geosmithia putterillii
GGGGGGGGCTCAAGAGGCGCATCGATATATCGAGAGACCACACTATCATATCAGTCAAGAGAGAGGACCAGAGCGCTCCGTATTCGGATAGCATACCGAAAAAGGAACACGACGACGAGGGTGGTCTCGATGACAAGGGACGAGTACACGTATGGTTTCCCAGGGTTTGCATCAAGTATCAGATACTGGCGCCAAGTGGCTGGTCACCATGGGATTAAGAGAAGCGACGAGGCTGGTCTACACTGACGGTTGCATGGGACAAGGCTGGGTGGGAAAGGCAATAACTCGTAACCGCCACGGGCGTGCCTTGCGGGAGATTTGCTTACCGAGATATCGACCCGTCTGGTCTCAACAGAAGAGAAGGCTGGCCGGGGCCCAGTTGCAGTTGCAGAGCGGCAGAGAAGTTTCAATGTGACACAGCTTTTGCCGGGGAAGTCGTACAGCATCTGCAACTTGCCAGCACTGGACGACGTTGCTCCGTTGTTGGAAAAGAAAAGAAACAGCAGACAGGTGACATGGAGCTTGGCAAGGTCGTTGGTCGTTGGGCAATACCGGATACCGAATACGACGTACACGGGCAACGCATAACGGGGAATGCATGTACAAAGTATTATAGAGCAACTCTCAGTATCCGTATCGTAAACAGACTCTGCCCAGACTTACACCGGTTGGCGAGCTGGCCACTGGCCCAATTCTCGTACGTACAAAGTTGCATGTCGGCATGTAGACTAACACACAGAGCAACAGGCAGCAAGCTGTTAAAGCGGCGACAACTTACATGGGGGTTTCAGTTTACACCCCTGCCAACGGGCCAAAGCACACCGTCGGGTGTGTGTGGGCGGGGCGTCCGTGCTCGATAGGGCTCTGATTATACTCGTACGGGCAAGATGCTCGTAATACTACGGAGTACTCTGTACTCTGTACCATGTTGCTGTTTCCATGTTAGTGCCGCACATGGCTTACTGTCTTCTAGCTAGTATCTAAGAAGCAGAACGAAATCTCTGATTCTCATGGCGTCAATCTCGCTATTACTCTATACATGCACTTGGTACCTTTTTATCAGAAACGCCACAGAGGTGGTTGCCCAACCGGGGCAACCAGCCCAAAACTCCGCGAGGGGGGTAGGGTACGGACTAAGTACAGGCGTCGAATCACAATCCATGTACTTTGTAGATTGTTTGCGCCTCTGATAATGGAGATTGTGCGATTGAGCTTGACCAGGATGGTGGTGTTGGTGGCGGTGGTGGTGTGTGATGGACCAACAATGACCGACGTGGCGTGCATCCAACGTGGTTGAACCCTCGCTCTCTCGTATGCGGACACTGCATATCCGTATTACGCATATCGAGCCGGATAGATGCCTTTTTCTCTTTCAAGAAATCTATTATTACTATGACCAGAGAAACCCGAAGGGAACCCTTGTCGTATCTGCAGCCCTTGGCACACACAGGCAGCCTTGTACTTTTGTCTCCTATTACTACAATTTCAGGTATACTTGTATCCAAGCGACCAGTTTGCCGGCTCCCTGCCTTGGAAAGGTTGACAAGTTCTCGTATTGCCGTCTGCATGCTGCAGGCCAAGAAAGAAGCACTTGCACCAGTGAGCAGACGTGTATCCATGGTGACCAATCGATGGGACAAGAAAGAGGGCATCTCATGTATTCCCCTCTTTCTTTTTCTCTCTCTCTCGGTTACCCTCTCTCGCGAAAGGGAAAAAAGAAACTCCAAAACTTCTTACACGCATCGACGGACGCACTGTCCCTCTCAAGAGCTCCGTGCCCTACGAGACGAGACGAGACGAGCGCTGCTGTTGCTGACCGGGACCCACCGTTCTCCGATGTTGCCGTCCACACCGGATCCTATCCACAGGCTTTGCATTTGCTTGCTACCCTTGCGCCCGTACCCTTTGTCCTCTCCAGAACCCTGGTTCCCCCCAACGGGAGCTCTGCTGGGGACAAGATCGGCGGCTGATTGTCGTCTGAAAAGACAAGCTGTTCGGGGTTCTCCCCCACAACCCTTGTCATTGCTCATCTCGGGCCCCGGGGTTCTGATATGACATTTCGGCAAGCAAACTGCAAGTAGACATGAATGACAGCCCAAACTGGGCCATTCAGCTTCACACTGCCTGCCTGCCTGTCTGCACATTGGAAATCTACAGAGTAATAATAATACTTTGTACGAGGACAAAAGGCGCACGGGCACGGATACATACATTCCCAGAACGCCAAGGACGAAAAGCAAACCCCTCTCACGGTCGCACACACCAGTTATTAATAGACTCAATCAATGGCCATGGCGACCACCGCACCGGCAGCATACGAGCCTGCATTTACGAGGGTGCGAGTACATCTATGCATGTATTCAAAGTAAACAACACACCATGTAACCCTGTTTTCAATTCGCTTTCTCGTAAGCTTCGATCTGGAAGAGTTGCCGCATTCAGAAAGCATTGAACTTGAAAGAAAAAAAAACACCCCAATTACAAGTAATATTACAAAGTCTGAATTACACAAGCATAACCAACAATTCTAGTGGCAAGTGTACTAACGTCTTCCCCACGTTGCCTCTTTTTACTTTGACCGTGAGTGGGCTGCGTGGGTTGGCTTGAGATGGTGCCTCAACTAGGTAAAACCTTGGTCGCTCTCCCGCAGTCTATTGAATGATCAGCAGGCACTTGATGCCGCGTGGTCCGAGGTTCACGCAGTGTCTGGTGTTTCGGAGACAACGAAGAACGGAAAGAAACAAGGTTCTTCGATTTCTTCAAGAGAGACATTGACTTGGAGCATTATTACCTATGTATGTAGTTAGGTATGTAGTAGTAGTACTACTGCGTGTGTAATAGCACGAGAAACAATCCAGATCCAGATCCACGTAACGTAACCATCTAAAGTACCTCCCATACGCCCTGTACATTCTGTAACCAAAAAAGAACAAACGAAAAAGAAGATCAAAGAAGAAAAAGAAGCTCGTGTGGAATGTGCGATACGGGGCGTTGGTTGCCCACACTTAATGTGGCTCAGTGAGGGGTAACACCACCAGTCCAGTGAGGGGTTGGTTGGTTACAGCTCCTCATTCCCATCGCACTGCTGCAACATAACCACCCTGCTAACCTCGAGCTGAGGCTGCTCCCAAGTAGGCTGCCACTTATCGCGGGCCTCCCAGAAGTCCTTGGGCGCGTTGGGCGAGGTGTCGATCCACGGCTTGCCAGACTTGCCGTCCTCGAACCAGCCGTTGGTGCCGCCGACGGCGAGGTTGATGATGAGGTAGAAGCGCTGGTCAAAGGGGGTGTTGACGTTGCCCGTCTGGCTCCAGGCGTTGACGACGCGGGTGGCGTTGTCGCTGGCCTGGGAGAAGGCGCCGCGGTCCCACATGGGCTTGTTAAAGCTGGTGTACATGACCTGCAGCAGGCGCGAGTTGACGTAGGTAAAGAGGTACTTCTGCGACCACTCGAGACCAAACGTGTGGAAGCCGTCGCCGTAGCTGCCCCGGATCACCTGCCGCTTGTTGTTGGTCTTCCACCACGCGTCGTTGGCCGGGTCGGGCCCCCAGTGCAGCGCCGACGAGGCGATGTCGCTGCCGCCCTGGGCGTACGTCCAGTTGTTGCCGCGCGACTCCATGATGTCGATCTCACCGGACGACGGCCACGCGCCGTACGTGTCTTTCACGGGCATCATCCAGATGGCCGGCCACAGCCAGTCGCCCTTGGGCAGCTTGGCCGTCACCTCCACGCGGCCGTACTTGATGGTCGCGCCCTTCTTGGTGTTGATGCGCCCGGAGCGCGTGGGCGGCACGATGCTCGAGTTGCCCGCCGTCGTGTTGGTCGCGGCCACGCACTTGGACCACTCGTCGGCTGTGCACGTCTTGTCGTCCAGCAGGTTGATCACCGTGTCCTCGCGGATCTTGTCGGCGTCTTGCAGCGTGGCCTTGATAATCAGGTGGCCGTTTTCCGTGTAGACGTTGTCATCTCCGCCTGTTGTCTGGCAGAATTCACCGTTGCTGGGACGGTTAGCTGTCTTCTATCTCATAAGAGCGAGCGAGCGTAGCGAGGAGAATAAAGAGGGAAGGAGCGAGTGAAGCGAGAAGTAAAAGAAAAAAATAACATACCCAAACCCTCCAACCTCAACCTCCTTGGTCCACACCTTGGGATTCAGACTGCCCCCAAACGTATCATCCAACACAGGACAGTACGTATGTTTGTTGACGCTGCTGAGCCCATCATACACCAGGAACCCCGACAGGCCCAGGCCGATGGCAATGCCCACGAGCGGCAGGATGGTCACCCACTTCTCCTTGGAGTCCTTCTTGTCGAGCCAGGGCTTCTCGATGTCGCCCTTGGCCACGCGGCGCGAGTGAAAGTAGCGCCGTCCATCGCCGCCTCCAGAGACGTTGGGCTGGCTGGCAGACGAGCCGTAGCTCGACCCAGGGCGAGACACCTCGGGGCTGGTGAAGGGGTTGGTTCCCGGGCCGACGCTCTGGCGGTTCTGCTGCTGCTGCGACGCTCCTCCGGAGACGTCTGCTGATGAGTCTCCAAAAGGGTTGCGACCGCCGTCGGTGCCCGTGGGCGTCCCGGGGCCGACGGGCGTCATGTTGGCTGAGGTGGCGGCTGAGGGCATGAGGTAGGATGGGCGGGGGTAGCCGCTGGGGCCAGCTTGATCATGGTCCATTGGAGAGGGATGTTCAAGTCAAGTCTCAACCAGATGCTCTAATGTGTATGCGAAGAACAATAAGGTATAAGGCTGAGATGAGATGAGAGTGAAAAGGGAATACTAGGTGAATGAAGGAGGATGGAGATGAGAGTGGGAGGGCAAGACAAACCGCAGGTGCCCGTATACATGTAGGGCCCTGCATGTATACTCGCAGCCTGTACAGAAGCAAACAAGGTCGGCGATGGAGTGGCAACGGGCCACCACACCTCTGATAGATGGCGCCAAGAACCATCCATTACTATCTGGTATTACTCCGTCGGCTGGCACACGCATCACAGAATCTAGTACTCCGTATCTTGAGAGTATACGAGCAATACAGGCTGGCAAGCAGCCACTTCACTTCACTACTTCAGCCTCAGCATGCAAAGACGGTCCTAGACTCCAATGGTCTCGCCAGGACATGTCCGTCCGCTTCCGCCTCCCGACGTGTACTTGGTTAAAGGCAAGGTATCTCATGCCAAGCAGCTCGGTCAAGGCTCAAGGCGGGTCTCGCATAGGGCTTGCAGTCGGTGGTACAAAGACCCTGGTCTATGCAGGTCGGCGCGTATTACTCTGTACGAAGTATTATGGGCGCTATCCGTTGTCGCCAAGAGAGGGTTGTTTCTGGTCAAGTTTACGAGTATGTTTTCTTCTTCTCTGACCATGTCCTTGCGTGAAAGCTGCTATCAATGCTCAATGCTCAACTAAACTACTCCATAAACTTGTATACATGTCAACTAGTAGCTCTGGTCTCCTACAATGTAATACATGTATACACCCACCAGGTCAACTACTCCTGCACTGTCATACGGAGCACTGCATTAGTACACACGTACAAGGTGAGAATTCACATGCATTTCTCGTATACGAGCCTCCCAAAACAAAGGCACTAATACTATACTAACACTACGAGTATGCAGTGGTACATGGCTGGGAAACAGGTGAAGCTGATGCATGCGTTTAGAGTGTGACGGACCAGCATCAGGCATGGAGTACGGAGTACGGCGCAAGAGTACGTAAAAGCAGTCGTAAAAGCAGCAAGACCCTAAAGGCGGCATGGCTTGTGGCTTGCCCCCAAGTTCCTGCAGGAACCCTGGACGCCTCCGCTTTGCTTCTGCCACGCCCATTTCCCGATGGGGCCCTCGCTTTTCTCCTTGTCTCCCCATCTTGTTCCATTCGTACTTTTAGCGAGATATAGCGTAGCGCACTTCGTACTCCGTAACAGCTAATACAGCACACATGTATGCATGTATACGCCCCTCCACCTCGTCACTCCATTCATACATCTGCTGTCAGCACGTTGGCTCACAACTCTCTTTGCCAAGCCTAATACTCCGTACTCACGCCAGATACCGAAGCGAGGAGGGGGGAGGGCACACACAGACCACACACGCGCGCGCATACGCCACGTCCAAGCCAAAGAGGCAAGCCAAAGAGGAGACAGAGGAAGAGACGGGTTGACAGCCCCCCTCTTCAACTCTCGGAGTAATATTCAGAGCCTCAGACGCGCGGGAAGGATCCACGGCATTCATTGTACCTGTAGGCTGTATTACTCAGTAGGCTGTAGCACGCACCACCCACGTTTCTGTGGTGCTGTGCCTGTCTCTGCTGTGCCATAATCGTGGGTGTGGACGAACCCATCCATTCCACCATGTGGCCGTCGATCAAAGAAACAAACCCCCAGCCATTTCGGTCTCTTCCATGGAGAGATCGACAGACTCACAGAGACTGTAAACTGGGTCAGACGGCGAACGGGGACCCAGCGGCGGGAGCGCTCTCCGAAACCATGGATAACACTGGGGCCCAACGACAATCTCATCTGGCATGAATACGGGCTACGGAGTACGGAGTACTACTACCACGTTACTCTGGACTCCGCATCGACATACAAGTATTATTACTCCGTAAAAGAACAGAGTACGGAGTACGGAGTAAAGTAATACGCTGTACGCTGTACGGATACCTGTACGAGCGAGCGCATACGAGGCGCGGGCCAACCTTTTCCGACTGCGACGTGAACAGATACAAGTGACTCTGTGTAAGTACTTTGTCCAAGTATCTCCGTACTTGTCGTAGATGGTGCCTCCACCCCCCCTCCAGCTGCAGCATTGGACGCCGTAATACGGCATGCGCATATGCGGCTTGCATCCCGCCCCTCTCACCGCTTAAGCCGCCAAAAGAAGACGACAAGAGGTCGGAGCCGCCTTGGCCCTGGCCTTGCTTGACCTTGTCCTTGGCTCTACGAGTTTTATACCCGTATACGAGTAATAAAGGTATTGGCCACCACCGCGATATGTAATACCACACTTACAATGCACTTGTAGTGCAGTGCAGCGCAGCGCATCGCATCGCAGGACCGCCTTGCCTCTTGCGATATAACGCCTTTTTCTGCGAGGCTGTCGGTCGGTCTTATCTCTGTGGCACAGCTGAGAAAGCAGCCAGCAGGTCGCCAGCGCAGGCAGCCAGCGCAGAAATGGCAATAGTGTCTGTAGTCGGTACTGCGTATGGAATACTCCGCAATCATCCGTATGGTCAATCGAGGCGAGAACCAATAGCTGGCTGCCTTGCACGGACCAATTCATTCACCAGTGATCACATCATGGATGACTCCCTCGGTCGGTATTTACACCGGGTATAAGCACCAGAGCCACAGACTAGAGCTGAGACATCTGTCTCGAGCTCTCAACTGGCGGCGATCCGTGTCCAGGGACTACTCCAAACTCGTAGTAGCTTACAAGTTCAAATGTGTGGATAAGCCGTTGTCTTTGTCTTCCTTTTCCTGCGTTTCGGGTTTAGACCCAACACGAAGAAAGGAAACCATGATGCATAAGTGCGTGCACTGTAATACTCCGTACTTACTACCAGACTGCTGTACAGTACTTTGTAATAATACACGCTTGCCTTGCAGAGCCAAGTGCGAATACGACCAGACTACTCCGTACCGTACTCCTCACTCCATACAGACTCCAAATCAATGCCAAGATGCCCGGCCCAACAAGGTATCGTCCCAACGCGCGCGGACTGTACAGCTGGCCAAGGCCAACCTCGTATTTCCCCGACAAAAGAGCATTTCAACGGCCCATTTCAACTTGGTATCCCGTAATCATCTATCCGTAATACTCTGTAAACCCTCACCCCACCACCCGGAAGCAATATCCCGTCGGTTCGGTTGCACAAGTGCGACTTACTTACAAAAGCAAAGGCTAGACATTGGAAGAAGGAATGTAAAGACTAGAAAGAAAAGATTTACTCTGTATTCATTACGTTTCTCTTCTTCTTCATCTTCCGAGTTCTGTGCTCAGGCACTCGCTGCAAACATGGCGTCCAAGATGCAAGGGCCCCCAGCCCAACCAAGAGCCGCACAAGAGAGAGAGGCAGGCAGACAGAAGGAAGATGCCTGGCCCGGAAGACGGCCAGATACTCCGTACAGCCGGCGTTTACGAGCCACATGCACGGTGATAATAATAACCCCCCCAACACCATTGAACAACACCATGTTTCCCAGGGTGCACCCATGCTGTGTGCCACCCCAAGTGTAAGTGCAGGTGCAAGGGTCTTGTACTGTATTCCGTACACTCTGTGCAACTAATACTTCGTACAAGAGGTTGGTATCCATGCTAGCCTCCGTGGTGTACGGCACAGTTTCTCTATGCGCGCAAAGTCCAAGACTCCCAGTACTCCGTACACATGCAGACACTCGTACTCGCGCAGTGCTCCCGACTACGGATCCATGCAACTCGGTGTCTGCTGTCCAGTGTCGTGGTGCGAGTGGAGTCTCGTCCTCTCTTGGCAGCGCTCTCTTGGCAGCGCTGATCTGCTCATACCACTCTGTACCCGTATTTTGTACTAACTCTGTCTGTCTGTGTACTTCGTCTGTAGATGCACGTCTGCACGCTCGTATGTAGGGTCCTCCCCCACCCATGTAACCGTCTGATGGTGATACGACAACTCGAGAGAGAGATGAGAAAAACAAAAAGAGAGCAGAGCACGAGTATTGATTTGTTTGCATAGAGTACAGCACATAGAGACAGGGGGGTGTGGTCTTTGTCCAGTTCGGATTCCCGGTATATACCTGTCTGCTTGTATTGTTTTGTTTTGGTTCTCATTTCATTTCATAGTCGGCCGTCCTCTGGATATTAACTTTGGTCAGTGCTCTCTGCCTCATCACCAACAACTTCAATAGTCTCGTTTTCGCTCCCATCGTCCCAACATAGCCATTGACATTGACACTTTGACAGACACTGCAACAAAAACGCCTCCCGACGGATGAATAGAACAATCGAACGATTGAATATTTCTCATTCCTCCCAATAGTTTGTTATCCGACTCTCTCAATTGGCCTGCCCGCCACCATGCTAGTCGCCAGATTCCTCACCGGCGTCGCCGCATTGGCATCTCTGGCCCTGGCCCAGGACAAGGTCGAGGATCTCGGCACCACGCTCTCCAAGATTAAGGATCTCAGCACGTTTTACAATCTCATCAAGGTACGCACGCAATCGACAGCCCCTCGTACAACAGGGCAGAACAGAACAGAGCAGAGCAGCACGCAAAGCTCAATCCCAACTGAAATCCAACCCATTGCGCAATTCGACTAACACCGTGTGTGGCGCAGAAATACCCCGATGTTCTTCTCCAACTGCCCAGCTACGGCGGCGTGACTGTAAGTACCTACATGACATTGACGTATGATCTCATTCGGGCGCATCACAACCAAAAAAACCGAAACATACACAAGAAAACAGAAACGAGATATAAGCAAATACAGACACAATTGAAGAGGAGAAGTGCTGATTGACCAGATCGTCGCCCCCACCAACGACGCCTTCAAAAACATACCCTACACAGCCCTCAACGACATATGGCAGCCCGACAACAAGACAACAACCGTCCCCCTTCTACAATACCACATCCTGCCCGGCACCGTCGCCCTGGGCGCCCTCGAGGCGGGACCCAACGTCATCCGCACGACCCTCCTCGACGACCCGCAATACACAAACGTCACCTCGGGCCAGAAGGTCATCATCAACAAGTCCGGCGACGACACAGTCGTCTTCACCACCTCAATGGGCACCCGCTGTACCGTCCAGGACGCCGACATCGCCTACTCGGGCGGTCTGATCCACACGGTGGACAACCTGCTCGTCCCGCCCGCGGCCCTGGGCCGCACCTCGGACGCGTTCCAGATCCCCAACTTCCTGGGCAGCCTGTACGCCTCGGGCCTCATGCCCAACCTGGCCGTGCGACGCAACATCACCGTATTTGCGCCCGTCGACAAGGCCATCAAGGAGGTTGGCGGGGCGCTTCTCGACCTCGACGACGACGCCCTCCAGCGCATCATGGCCTACCACGTTGTCCGCGACCAGGTCCTGGTGTCATCCGACCTGACCAACGGCACCAAGCTGCCCACCCTCGCCATCAGCGGTCCCGCATCGGACGGCCAGAACGCCGACTCCTCTCTCAGCCTGACCGTCCATGTCGCGGGTAACAACAAGTACATCAACTCGGCGCAGATCGTCCAGCCCGACATTCTCATCGCCAACGGCATCCTCCACCTCATCGGCGACGTGCTCAACCCGGACTCTGCCGTCCAGCCGGACCCCGACGCCAAGTCCCAGCCTGCCCTGTTCCCCGTCTCCTCCGTCGCGAACCCCTTCACCTCCGATCTGCCCTGCACAGTCAGCTGCCCTGTCACTTCTACGACCAAGGCCCAGTCCGCGACTAGCACTGCCGAGGCTACCAGTACTGACCTCGTCACCGATGTGAATACCGGGCTGGCGCCCCAGGCCACCGGCCACATGGCTGGTGTCGCCATTGGTGCCCTTGGTCTCGGTGCCGGTATGGCCTGGCTGTAAGGGCCATCTTTTGCATACTGCTTCCATGTCATGGTTAGAGGGAGGATAAAAGTGTGCTGGTTTCTTTGTGTCATGTCTTCACCCTCAGTGATTGATATATATCTTGTCATGTAATGCTTGGAACGACCAGGGTCTTAGACTTTCCTAACGTACTAATAATCATGAGCCATTCTTGTTTCAAATTATATCCCCATGACGTGTCTTATTCACCGTGAAGATATGTAGTCTAATACAATGGACATGGAGGCATGTAGATGCACATGTAGGTTCCGGGTATGTGCAAGTAGTACCGCCGCATCAATTCATGTAGACACGGAAGGTCATCTAAGACAGACTCCCGCACTTCACCGATACTATAGAAGAGAACTACTCTTCCGCCCTGGTTCTGTTTCACGGTATAGGCTTGTGCCTCCTTAGAATAGCTGCTATGGTGCGAACGGGTGTGTGAGACATGGTTTAGCATGCCATGCTACTCAAGCATACCTATAGGGTCCTTGGTCTTTCTCGGTATATCCATTGACCCTCTGTTTCATACCATCGCTTCTAGTATTCACGACTTTGGATTTATCTTGGAACGCATATTCGAGAGATCACAGAAGAAGTCTTGACATTTCCAAAGTTCAACATCGATGTCAGAAGATGTGGGTTTGAATGAGCGCTCTTACTGCCTGATCGGGTAGTGTCAATATTATATGAAGCTGGATGATCCCCCATAAAATTGGCTCCTCTAACCGCGCGACAAAAAATATTGGTCATTATACAGGGGTAGGTGGTGATGTGCCCACTTACCTGCAGAAAAGGCCCAAGATGCAGATGCGACGAACGCATTTAGTGGTGGTTAACCAAGAATTCCATTGTCAAGGACCAGTACCAGATCATGAAGCCCCGTCGGATGTACCTCTACATCTCATGGAAAGAATGCTGGTGATGCAAGAAGCACTCGGCTGTACATGTACCTCCCAAGTTTCATTGTGGCTTCAAATACAAGAAGCCACAAGCAAGCAAAGCACCCAATCAGCCGTTTATACTGTCACCAGAAGAAGAAAACACCGTACACCCTTGCAACATGTTACTCTTGGTATGAATCCTATGGAGTCCCGCAATGTCTCAAAGGTCGTCAGTAGCCTGGAGTCTCAGAGCAGTATGCCGTTTAGGCCTTGTGACTGTCAAAAAGTGCTAGGTGGGAGCATCCGGCGTCTATGTGTGTCTACGTCTGTATGTTCTGAGAGGTCTATGTGTACCATTCAGGAGTATGTGGGAATATGCCTGCCGCAGATTTCAGCTATTCAGGTTGATTGGGATTGGTGAGTATCTACATGTAGTACCAGTCTCTTGTCCTGATAGTTGTCGCCATGGTCAGGATTGTTGACAGGGAGTGATGCATCGGCATTAATCCAGGAGAAGGACGAACTGGCTAGCAGGGGTTTGTAAATTCCTCTTTCCCTCGAAAACAAAGGCTTGCTTACGACTAGTACTCTGCACACATGTCGATACACATTAGGTACTACTACGAGTGGGAGGCGTTCTAATGCTGCAGGCGCAGGCGCAGGCCGAGATGGCGGCTGGGCTTATGGATTTGCACAAGCACGCAAGTGTAAAGGCGGCACGCGATATTGCCATGGACATGTACCTGTGTATTGTATCCATATGTTCAATATTCGTGCAGGGTTTCCCAGGCCGGGAGCGGGTCAGTTGCGACTTGCTGGATATACATATACTGCCAAGTCCCCCCTCCCATTCGCGAGGTCCTTTCGTGAGTCTTGCTCTCACTATTGTGTCATGCATACTATATGATATCCCCCCCCCCTGAGGTGACCAAAGTTCAAGTCTATTTTTGAATAGCCAGCAAGACATCGAGTACAGTAGACTTACACATCTCTAACTACCAGCGCCAGCCCACTCGACCGCCCACCGCCCACCGCCCCCGAAGAAGACGCGAGTGCAAGAACAGCGCGGACAATGAGGGCGAGGGTAATATCAGAGGATGGGGTTCTCCCTCAGAGAACAGGGGCGGTGGTGAGAAGAGACATACAGCCCGAGTCCACCAGCACCGTGCCCGTCAACACCTGGTGGGTTCTGACGGGCGACGCAACATCAGGTCAGTAGCTGGACGTAAGTCCATGCACCCTATGTGGCAGTACAGACGGTTGCTGCTCGCTCATCATGAGATTCCGACAGGAAGGACGGACTCTCGAAATCAGGGGGAAGGGAGACATTATGTGCTAACATGCCCCTTGACGCTGTAGCCAGTCCCATACTCTACACTGGCATTTGGGTCACAAAGACGCTCGAAGACAGGACGGTAGCAGGTCTCTGCTCTACCGATGACGCGGACCAGTGTACAATCGCATCTACCTGCAGCGGCGTCAATATGGTATTCCCAAATGGGGACAAAGTGGAATGGTGAGTAACATGGACGTAGGTATGAGGAACAGTCAAGACAATGCCTGGAGGCCGGGCCAAGGCGTGTGCCCCGACAGTTGAGGGTTGTTGTAACACACACATATTCATCCGTCAATGTGCCTGACCGTTCGTGCCCATCAACATATAGCAACACCGATGGTGACTTTGTTTGCGGCTCCGTATTGATCTATCAGGCCTCGCCCACGATCGGCCCCTCAGCAACCGACTTTGGTTGTCGGAAGTTTACTTCGGTGGGAACGTGGTGGGTCGAGTCGCCCGTCTTCGCTACAACCACCGCCGAGTCTTCCTCTACAACTAGTAGCGACGGTGACTCCTCGTCCTCTCCGATCAAAACTGTCGGCCCCACAACCACTAAAACCGACAGCCCGGGGTCGTCCTCGGGGTTGCCGGCGGGTGCCATTGCGGGCATCGTCGTCGGAATCGTGGGACTCATTGCCCTCTTTATCGTGGGCATGTTCCTCTACCGAAGGAAGAAGAGACGGCAGGGTCTCTCAAGAGACAAAACGGCAGCACAGGGTCTTGCGCCTGACGACCACAAATCGGTGGGCCATGTCAGAATGTCGGAGCTACCTGGGGAAGACCATCACCGTACGACGCATGAGCTCCCCGGCGCTGTGGACTCAGCAGAAGGACCGACTTCCAAGGGGAAGCATGACCACAGGGTGGAGTTGGAGTAGAACGTGGTGTTATATATACATGTACACATGGCCACATGTGTACATATGCAGAGGGCGTCTCTCCTTGCGTTTTGTTACCGTCATCAACTTGATTTCAACGATGAAAAGAACTGGCCATATGTGGCTTGGACCATTCCCTGATAACGTGTATCTACTTCGTACATGCATTTTTGCCAAGACTTGAAAAGAGCAAGCTCAATGAGTCTGGCCGAGGCCAATCGTTAAGCTGAGAGAGGCAGTAGAAGTAAATACATAACTGCGGGGTTCCCCCGGAACGCTGCGTATTGTGATTGTTTGCATCCTCCAACACATGTACATGTAACCATTGACACATCTCCCAAACTACATCTAAACCGTCATCTGAAGACACTAAAGACACTGCCACTCATTGTATATATTGCTGAGACCGTTGACCGGTCACTTCACGTGCATGCAGTCCGGCACGCCGACCAGACACCAAGAATGTCAGGCACGACACTTTCAACATGGCGCCAGATCCAGAATCATGATCTCTCCCTAGAGTCACTGGGCCACATGATCCAGGTTATGCAAGTCACTGGCTTCCACCGCTGGGGGTTCCACGTCTATCGATGTACCTACTCAGACGACGACGCCTGGCAACGGTACATGCAACATTTCAACGACCGTATCCGCGCCAAGCTCGAGTACCACGGCCGAAGTGTTCTCCTTCTCCAGTACCTCGAGATGCCCATCATAGAAGACCGGGAGACTCTCGATGGCGCGACCAAGAACCATGTGCGCGAGCGATTCCTCAAATGGAGCGCAACGCAGAACGAGCCAGGACCGACGTCAACCAATCCGTTCGCCAGGCGCATCCCCATGTTTCGCTTTTGTGTCTACGTGGACCAGAAATGTCTAGATCGATTCAAACAGTACGAGAGCTGGAAGCAAAGCGATGTTGGGGGGCTCGAGCCCCATGTTCCTTGTGCCATTATCGACGCGGGGTGCGGCCCGGAAGGGAGGGGGAGGGGCGGGTATCCCAACATCGAGGGGTGTCTCAAAGAGTATCCCGGTTGGATGTATGCGGATCTTGGCAGCATACCGGGGATCTACGATAAACTCAACTTCGAGGGACTGACTGATGGCTACAAGTCTTACGCGAGGCCACCGTTGGTTTATCCTGGGAGGGAGAGGCGTGAACCCATGCCCCTATAGCTGCAGCGAAAGCACAATGTCCTCAATAGCAACGCTATTTCAGCATAGAACCTGGAAGTAACCGACGGCTTGCTATATCATTGAAGTACATGAGACGGTGTCTGCACGGCTGGGCGATAGCTATCTTGGCAGGAGGTAGTAAATGGCCATGTGTGGTGTTGCGGCAGGAGGAGCCGTCAGAAAGTTTTGCTTACCGTATATTGTTATTATTGCTATTATTGCTGTGCTATAAGAACATTCCCCTTCGGGCACTGTCCCTTCGGGGCCCCTTCGGGACACTGTCAGGGGTGAAAGGAGCGAGCTTCTACATACTACTGAATTGACTGGTAGCCATTGAAGCCCGAATCATCATATCATTCCTTGCACTCGTGACACTCCCTACCATGAAACGCTACAGTTCCTGTCGGGGGGCTCATAGCCTTAATTTTCTCGTCGCGCATTCGGAGGTCTCGGGTGGCCCTGAAAGACGCCGGTGATGTGTCGATTCGGTGTTGGGGCATTTGATGCTTCTCGGTGAGTCCTGATAGTCCGATTCTAGGCCGGCTCCATACGGAACCAGTCGTTTGGCCTATGTATCTTCATTCATGTCCTCAGTCTCGGTGTAGAGTGCAATCTTCTTGTCGACGTATTGGTAGATTGTCCCGCCCATTGTGTCTGTCAAAGATGGATAAAAGTCAGTGCCAAGTATCAAGACGAGATGGTTTCTGTCTGGAGAGCAGCATACTTTTCATTGTCGCCCGACAACGCATTTGTCACGGCGCAAGATACGAGCGATAAGTCTCTTTCTTTAGGCCAGCTGACCCCGGCCTGTTCTGCCTCTCCGGAGTGGCCATGGAGGAGGTTTGTCCGACGAGTAACAGAGAAGACGTGACGGGTACTCCCTCCGTAGCACCCCCCAGAAGTAGGGCAAAGCCAAAAGATGAGTGTCGAGTCTGACGAGAGGGGAGCCTCCGCCTAACGTAGAATTGCTACCATGCTGAGCGTGGACGTGAGTGCTTGGCTTTAACACTCCAAAGTGTGAAGTCGATAAGAGTGTTGACACGAGGGTTCCAGTACCAAGTTCTGTGCAGTATTAGATGCTGCTGATGGATAGGATCGTAAAACTGAGATGGGCGGATGTGATGATCCAGGGTGGAGGGATTGTGTGATGATGAATGGTTCAGGTTGGGCCCCCATGGCAAACATGACGTGACCCCTGCTTTTATATGTGCCCAGCTGATCGTGCCCGTTTTTCGTTTCCCTCGCCGGGTTATGTGGTGACGAGAAGCATGTATTCGGGGAAGGTGCACCCGACGACAAGCTCAAGTGCACACGCGAGCAAACGTGCTGAAGAGATATTCTTCGCAACTGTGCCAGGGTCAAGAGAACATTGAAGACTCCGTGAGCCACAGCATTATCCAACATACCTAGGTAAGAGTAGATGGAGACAGCCTAGAGGAAGAATGCATATACGAGTCTGGTATTGGCAGTGATTGCATGTTACGAGCAAGCACATGCATCCAGACCTCCCGGCACTCGCCCAACAAGTGTTTTGAAACTGTGTCATGCTCGATAGTTCATGCATACCCTTGACGCCTCCTGGCTCTGCTTGAATCTCTGTTGTCATTGTCTCCAGGGGTGTCACGCCCTCCCGAGCTGTCGGGCGACATGGTTTTCCGTTCCCGCATAGGATGTGATGTGTAATACTAATATACGGCCAGGACATGATTGTCTTGGCTTGACTTGGCTATCCGTAACTATGTCGGCCATGGATATTGAATGGCATGACTCCATAGGGACATGGATCAATAGTAACTCGGCAGTTTGTACTACTCCGTACAGCAAGCAGGCAAGCAGGCAACATTGGGCCTTCCCCCTCCCTCTACTCCGTATGGACCAAACATTCCCAAGATACCCGCATATCTGTGGTCCTCGCCTCGTATCACTGACAGCTGCAGCAGCGGCGAGAGATACCGGGTAGCAGACAGGAACAGTCTGCTCCCTACGGAGTTCCGCCCTGGCGTCTAACGGCGGTACTCTGTATTCAGGCTGATATCGAGAGGCGCCATTCCAGGGGGAATACTCGTATGATTTTCGATGATGGAAAACGTTTTCTTCCTTCTCTATTGGTCCTGTTTGTCCGATGGAGTTTTCCATGCTACTCGTAGGTAGTTCCGTAGATGAGTCCAATCCTTCAGCAAATGTATATGCGACCGGATGTCCATTTTGGCCTCTCCCGCCCCCCCTTTTCCTCCTGAAGCCAGCTCTCGCAGAATTCTCAGATACAACCCTTGCTCCCCTTGTCCACCTCTATCGTGTTTCCATTCGTAATTTCATGATTCGCTCGCCCCCCTTGTCTTGTCAGCCTCGGCGCGCCCTTAGGAGAACAGAATATATGTCGGTTGGAACTGGGGGAAGTGAGTGGTTGAGTGCCCCAACATTGAAGTAACAAGGATTCCAGACTCACTCATGGGCCTTGGCTGGCGGGGATTCTCGTCACGTCTTCCCAGGTGGAGGAGTAGGCGGCGGTGGGGGTCCCGGGGTGATGGGCCCTGGTCGTGGGCCTGGCGGCGTCGGTGGCCTGGGGCCAGCTTGATGATCCCGGCTCTCGAGCTGGTGCATGGGTCTGAGGTTACACAAACCAAACACACACACGCCGGTCAGTTCCTGATGTCCTTCTCTGCTTCCGTCTAAAAACCCTATCGACGACCAAGATGTCGTGTAACAGACGGAAACCCAGCAAGCGAGTTGAGTGCCGTGCCGTGCCGTCCTTTCTGCTATTCCTGTTCCTGTCCCGTCCGGCAGTTGAGAAGGATCTTAACCCCAGGGACCAAACCTAGTCGTTCTTTCTTTCTTTCTTTCTTCCCGCAGGAAATCAAACACTCACACGCACACACACAAGATGGTACCGTTTGCTGTGAGCGCGTTGGAGATGGGGAAGAGAGAAACAAAAGACTTGGGCAGCAAAGGAGACGATGAGCCAAGCTGCTGGTCATTTGCGTGTTTAAAGGGCACGCACAACGCGAGGCTGCTGCTGCCCTATCGCTCTCTGCCCCCCCTTCCCACTCTCATTCGGCACTCACACCTGGGCTCAGTGTCTCCTGCCCTCCCCCCCCTCTTTAAGAGCAAAACTCGATGGTTTCCACCGTCTTCCTTTTCTTCCTTTTTATTTTTCTCTCCCACGCGCGCTCCTGTCCACTAATTCCAGCCGTAGGTGAGAGACCAGGGGGGAGGGGGGGTGAGGGTCGTTCCAGCCTCGGGCGCCAAGAGCCGTAGGAGCCGACATGAGAGGCAGAGAAGGGTGTGCAGCCACTACGAGTAATTGTGGGTGTCTATTGCGACCACTAAGCCCTTTGGATCGTGGAGGGGTCCATCGGCCTCTCTCTCGTGGTCCTGTTCTTTTTTTCTGTCCCGCCTGACAGACGGGAAACTGTTGAACCAAGGGCAAAGGGGGCGAAAAGTGGCCTGCATGGTATTGCGCGATGTTCCGGTGGGAGGAGGGAACCGCCCGGTCACCGGATATCGCCTATTATTTGCTCAACCACAGCTCGCTTGCTCCCCGTTAGTACGAGTAGTTACCTCTCTCAGGGGGGACGCCATCTTCTCTTGTCCAGCTGCCGAGGATGGATCGACAGGTCCTAATCAAGGGCCGGGAACAGACCGGAGTTAGAGACGTTGGGATGACTGACGGCGTGGCAAGCGGCGCCCCCCTTTCCTTCTGTCTCTCCAAGTCAAGTCGAGCTTATACGAGCTTTTCCAGCAGAAGGACAGGTTGCCAAGACCGGCAACCTAGCCATTAGCAGCTATAAACGCGACACAATAAAAGAGGCCAAGAGGGTTGTTGTGTGGGGGGGCGGAGGGCTTTGGAGTCCTCGGAAGGGTTCAGGACTCGATTCCATGGTTACACAAGGCATTCCGAAATGTACATACTACTGCTACTAGGTACTGTAATAGTTAATATTCCGTACCGAGTAGATACATGTATGTACTGTATGTACCATGTACTATTAATATTGGATTGGTACTCCATAGTGTGGCCCCTTTCTGCTGCCCTCCCCTGCTAACCTGTCTGTCTCCCCGCTCCCTGGTATTGGTGCCCCTCCTTAATTGACCAGTTTTTCCCTCTCCTCTATCCTCCATAGAGGAAATCATCCCAGTGCTAACAGACCTGTTGCAAGCGAAGTGGCTGACTGGCTGGTAGAAGTAAACCCGCTCGTGGCGGCACCTCGAGGCTTGATCGCATCGAGATCGCTAAGTCCCAGACCAATGTGGGTCTGGGGACATCAGGAAGGGGGCGAACCAAAGAGACAGGATCTAGTCATTCATACCGAGTATGGCTACATGTACGTGGGCGTGAAATACTTGTACTTGGTGTGTTGAGATTCACGGACAGACGGACAGATGTTTCCTTTTCTTTAACCACACCGCGCGGTTCCTCGTACTCGTGATGTGGCAGACGCCGATGGCCCAGTCCCTGCCTTGCCTTGCAGACGAGACGCCCAGCCAATCCGTCGATCTATTTCCCGAAACACATGGCTCCGTTGACGCAGCCTGTCTCGCGAGGACCCGCGTGTCCGGTCGAGGGAGGGATTTGGGAAAACGAAGGGGGAAAAAGGCTACGGACATGCCCAGGAGCACGGAGCACGAAGTACATAATTCGTATTACAATACAAGCGGCCATGTTCCCTGCCATCTGCCATATTATATAAGAGGCCAACCATGGTTCGTCGGCAGAACACAACCCATTTTTTATTTCCTCTTTTCTTTTCTTTTTTTGCCCCCTTCTTTGCTTTTTCTGGTCTTTCCCCTCACCAGATCATTATATGTATGATGCAGCAGCCCTTGTTGGGGTCTCGTGCCAGTCGTGGGCGGTCGATGACATTGTTGGGAGGGGGCCAGGGCATACCCCGTGCAAAGTATTACTCCGTACTTGCAGAAGCCCTGAAGATCCATACCTCGCTCGTCCCCAGCGGCGTCAAGAAAGTGCATCATCGGTCTGCGAGTCATTCTGCCTAAACTGGTTGACTGAGTGTTTGTCTTGGTAGTACTTGGCACTCTTTAGTACTAGACACTATGAAAATGTCATGCACTCCTAGTACCTGTCAACTTGTGTAGTACTACAGGTTAGTCCAAGTACTCCTACTAGTAGAATGTAGACATAGTATGGTCCTAGTAGATACATATAGTAATGGTCACCGAGTTACCAGGACATTAAAAGAACATTGAACATGGTACATCTTAACATTGATCAGTCTACAGCATAAGCAAACACCGATCTATCTACTCCGAGTCCCCCACACAACGCCCAGGCTTAAGAAGCAGCAGCAAACCAAACAGAGCCGAAACAGGAACTAATGGTCTCCAGAGGGAAACCAACCATCACCCCAATGGCACAGATACCTTACGACCTCCCCCGTCCATCATAGCTATCATAGCTCCGGCTCCGGCTCCGACTCCTCCTACCCCCCCGTCTAGGCGGCGACCGCGGCGACACCGACCCCCCCTCCCGGCCACGGAACCTCCCCCCGCCGCCGTTGCCAGGCCCAGCACCAGGCGACAACGATCTCGAACCCGGCCTGTAGACATCTGATTGCGGGGGGGCAAGACCACCACCACCACCACCAGGACCTCCGAAACCACCACCGCCGCCTCCGCCGCCGCCACCAAAGCGACCGGCACCACCACGGCTCCCACGGCCACGAGGTCCCGTGGGAGGACCTCCGCCGCCGCCCACAAACGGCACCCGGGGATCAATGTTGGCGCCCCGCCTGGCCATCCGCGGCGGCGGTGAGAGCTTCCGTCTAGGCAGCACAATCGACACGTGGATCGTCGCGCCGTCAACCTGCGCCTCGTGCATGTGGGCTATCGCGTCCTCGGCGTCGGCCTCGTAGTCGTACAGCAGGTAGGCTGTTCCACGGTTGGTTCCGGCTAGTACTGTCAGCGCCCATGCTACAAGCACAAGTATATCCTGTAGAGTAAAGAAACAGAGAGAGTGTAGTACTCACATCCCCTATTGATCGGTAGGTCCAGGTCCACTACCGGTCCAAACTCGCCAAAGATTTCGTACAGATGCTCCTCGTTGATGTTCTTGGTCAGTCGCTCCACGACAATCTGGAAAGGGTCAGCCTAGATCCAAAAAGCACATTCTCCAACTCTAACCCCGGATGTGTATCTGTCGTACCTTGGTCCCCTTTGGCGCGGGCGGCGGCCCATCGCTCATCCCCCTGCTCCAGCTGCGGCTGCGGCTGCGGCTCCTGCCCTGGCTCCGGCTGCGACTCCTGTAATGCCGTCCATTCCGCCTGGGCGACGGCGAGCGGGAGCGCGTGCGCGTACGTGCGCGCGTACGTGTACGTGTGCGCGAACGCGAATGCGAGCGTGATGGTGACCGCGACGGCGGGTCGCGAGAGTCGTAGCGGCGGCGTCGAGGGGGTCGCGAGACCGAGCGCGAGCGCGAACGGGAACGCGACGGGGAACGCGCACGAGGCGGAGCGGGCGAGCGGTCAATTTCGACGTCGTAGTCCATGCTTTGCGCTGGAGAGCGGGAGCGTGAGCGGGAGCCTGAAGGCATGGTGGTCGACGACAGCTCTTTTCGATTCTGGATAGCTCCTGTCCTGCTCTGTTGTGTGCTTTGTTCTCTGGCGAGCTTCTCTGACGCGAGGGAGTGGCAGGGTTGTCTTCGATTCTGGACAGTAGATTTATGCTGTTCGCGCTCAATTCTCCCGCTTGGAAAAGATGTAGGATGATTTTGCTGCTGCTTGTTTGTTGTTTGTCGGCGTCGTGCATGAATGTATGCAGGACAAAAATAAAATAAAAAAGAGCCCCAGCCAGACCCAGACCCGACTCCAGTATTATGACGTTGCGGCGAATGAAGCTGTTGCCTTGGCTTGGCGGGTTTTGTTCACTCCGGTGTTGGACTCTTGTACGACCTGAGTGGGTCACGTGAGACTTGCCGTGGAATGCCGTCCATTCACTTGATGCTCACTTTGGTGCTACTCTCTGTGAAGCAAACATTGTGATTTCTTTGCATTATAGGGTTATATCCGAGAATAATATGAGAATGAAATACGTGTAGTACTAGTAGAGGAGCCAACACCTGTCCAAGGGACCAAGGCAAGGCTCTACAGTCAAGTACTCTGTAGCATCCTGCAGTCAGCGTGGTATTCAGATACGCGTACCAGACTAACTCCGTACTTGATGACAATCACAGAACCGTCATACGCCGATGTCAACGCCAACATCCTTACTCCGTACAGTGTACGCACAAGTCCATGGTGGTGTCAGTATGGATACCAGTACTTCCATACTAGTACTCACTTGTACAACAGACAACAGGGTGGTCACCATACACAAGCACAGGCATAAGCACAAGAACCGTACAAGACTTATATAACAACTTGCCCTACGTTACAGATGGACAGAACAACCAGGACCAACAGGATAAAAAAGAAAGGTTGATGAAAAGAAAGAGCAGTAATAATAATAAAAATGAAATCATGAATCCAACTCCTATGAGTAACAGGTACCCCATCTAATTTTTTTTGTACTCGTTTGTACTTGGACTTTTTTGTCTTCCCCAGGGGTGCCCTTACATGGAGGGGATACCCTCGTACTCGGCGTAGCCAAGAGCGAGGTTCATGTTTTCTAGATGGATATGTCAGCTTATTTATACTCCGTAGATTCAGAGGGAGAGGAGGGATAGAGATGAACATACGCAAGCACTGGGTGGCAGCACCCTTGAGAAGGTTGTCAATGGCAGCGCAGACAACGACCCTCTTGCCCGTCTCATCGACAGCAAAGCCACCAATCTCGACTCCGTGGCGGTTCATAATGTCCCGCACCAGCGGCGGCTCGCCCACCACCTTGACGAGCTTCTCGCCCGCGTAGCGGTCCTGGTAGATCTGGCGGATGTCCCGGCTCGTCATGGTCTTGTTGAGAGGGATGTTGATGGTGTGGTGGATGCCACGGAACCACGAGGCGACGTGGGGGATGAAGCCAACCGGGTGGTTGAGCTGGTAGCTGATCTCACGCTCGTGCACGTGGCCCGTCAGGCTGTAGGGCATCAGGTTGTCGCGCAGCACGTTGATGTCGTTCTTGGGGCTGGGCTTGGTGCCCGCGCCCGAGTAGCCCGACACACCGAAAGCGACCGGCTGGCCGCCCAGGTGCTCCAGGATGGGCGCGATACCCAGCTGCGCCGCCGTCGCGTAGCAGCCGGGGTTGGAGATGCGCGTCGCCTGCAGGATCTGCGAGCGCTTCGTCAGCTCCGGCAGACCGTACGTCCACGTCTCGTCGAAGCGGTAGTCGGCCGACAGGTCGACAATGACGCTCTTGTTGTCGCGGTTGGCTGAGCCCGTGGCCTTCTGGGCCGCGTCCAGCGCGTCAATGTACGGCTTGCACACACCGTTGGGCAGCGCCATGACCCAGCAGTCAATCTGGCCCGTCTTCTCAAGCTCGGCCACGTCCTCGGCCGACAGGTTCTCGTAGATGACCTTGCGCTTGGTGTAGCCCTTGAGCTCCTGGCCGGCCAGCTCGCGCGACGACACGTGGCGCAGGTCCATGAACGGGTGCTCGTTGAGCATATCGATGAGCGCCTGGCCCGTGTAGCCGCGCGCGCCAATCAGGCCCACACGCGCGGGCACGTCATTGGACGCGTTCTTCTTGCCCAGGGGCGGGTTGGGGTTCGTCGTGGTCGTGGCGAAGCCGCGCTTGGAGGAGCTGCCGAGGCCCGTGAAGGGTGCGGGCGCGAGACCAAGACCAGCCCTCCGCGGGGAGGCCGTAGTGGTCGAGTAGCTGCGCGCCTGCTGGGTCTGCGAGTTCTTGAGCGACTGGCTGGCCGTCAGGGCGGCGCGGCGCAGGCGCGACTCGAGGTTAGAGTCGCCCAGCATGGCACGGCCGTGAGACACAAAGTCCTGGTAGATGGGCACCAGGCTGTCGGAGCCCAGGTCGCAGCCGTAGTAGAAGAGGACGGAGCCGTTGCGGTTGAAGGTGCCGTCGGCCTTGTCAAAGAACCAGGTCAGGTTCTCGTCGTCCTCGGACACGGTCCAGACCAGGCTGGGGTTGTCCTTCTTGATGGCGGCAAAGACGTTCTCGGCGACGTTGCTGAGCCAGCCCGACTTGGTGATGTTGAGCGTGGCCAGGGTGGCCATGGGGCGGGTCTCGGAGGGCGGCATGATGACGGCCAGGCACTGCATGCCCTCGTCAAAGTAGGCCGTGAAGGGGTTCTCGCCGAGGAAGTCGAGGAAGCGGTCGACGGTGGCCTCGGCGTCGAGACCCTCGCGGTCGCGGATCAGGGTGGCCTTGACCTTGTCGACGTCGCCAAACTCGGCGACGGAGGTAACCTTCTGGATCTTGTCGCCGCGGCGGATGAGGGTGCCGGCGCCCGAGTCGGTGAAGAGCTCCTTCTGGAGGTCGCTAGGGTGGATGATAGCGACGGACGAGGAGCGGGGCAGGGTGTCGAGGAGCTCCTTGATCTCGCGGATCTTGAGGCGGGTGCCGTAGCGGCACCAGGGCTGGGACATGAGCTGGTCGAACTCCTCGTCGAGGTTGATGTGGGAGATCTTGTCGCCATCGCCGTCAAAGAGGCCACCCTTCTCGGACAGGTAGACGACCTTGAGGGGCTCGAGGGCGCGGGCAAGCTCGGCGGCGGCCACGTCGGCGTTGACGTTGAGCAGGCGGCCATCCTCGGACTCGGCCATGGAGGTCATGATGGGCACGTAGCCAGCCTCGATGGACTTTTCAATGGAGGCCTTGTTGACCTTTGTGATCTTGCCCACGTACTTCCACTTCTCCTTGTCGAGGTAGTCGGCCATGAAGACGCCGCTGAGGGAGCGGGTGGCGATGCCGAGCTCGTCGAGGCGGTCCGTCAGCTTGAGGTTCTCCTCGAGGAACAGCTTGCGGGCGATGCCGAGCGTCTTCTCGTCGGTGACGCGGATGCCCTCCTCGAACTGGGGCTCGACGCCGGCCTCCTCGAGCAGGCGGTTGAGCTGGGGGCCGCCACCGTGGACAATGACGGGGTAGAGACCCAGCTCGTAGAGGAAGAGCAGGCTGCGGCACAGCTCGTCGAGGTACTCGGTCAGGATGGCGCCGCCGACCTTGATGACGGCAAACTTCTGCGACGAGACCGAGGTGAAGAGCTTGAGGTACTGCTGGCCCTCGCGGCGGCTGCCTATGCTGCTGACGGTCTGGGCGACAATCTCGCGGGTGCGGTCGCGCGTGGGCAGCGACGACAGGGCTCGGGTGCTACCCGCCGCAGTCGCAGCTGTGGTGGCGGCCGTCCTCGGCACGCCGCTCTCCAGGCTTCGCACCGCAGCAATTGACGACTGCCGGGCCACGACGGCGCGGCGAGCTCCAGCCCTGAGGGCCCCAGCGGTAGCAGACAGCATCATGACCGGGAACTTTCAGCCCAATTGAGCGTGGAGTGGGGAGGGGTTCTTGGCTGGTTCTTCAATTCGCGGGTGGGCGGGACGCGGACGTGCGGTTTTGTCGGCAAGTTGTCCGAGCGAGGAGGAGGGGAAGAGAGAGAGNNGGGGGAGGGAGGGGGAGAGGAGAGGAAGAAAAGAGAGGAAGAGGGCAAAAGGGAAGGAGGAGGAGGAGGAGTGGAGAGGTTCCAAAGGTTGAAAAGGAAAGTGCCTCGAATTCCTAGACCGGCGGTGACGATGGGAATTATTTGGCCGGTGAGTCGAAATGGTGCTTGTGCTTGTGGGGGAGGGGCCTAAGGCGATTTTTTCTCGGTCTTGGCCTTGACCACTTTGGTACAGATAGGAAAGTATCGATGGACGGAATAGCACCACTTGAGTCCTTGCAAGTTGCCACTAAAAAGTTTACTGATGATGGTTTTTATCTCTACTGATATGATTCTATCTTAGCATTCTATCTTGGTATTCTATCAGTTAGTAATAATGCTCCCATCGTCCTTTTCCTCGGTACAATTTCTACGCCTGCTGCCGTTACAACGTCCTCAGCGTGTTCCCGGCCAAGCTTCCAAGTCAGTCAGTCATAGGCTGGCAATGGGTGCCGAAATCGCTCGCCTCGGTCGATGGGGTCGGAGCCACTAATTAAGAAGTGGCTTTTTTTTTCTTTTCCTTGGTCAGTATTTATAGCCGGTTCGAATGACTGCAGCAGTACGGCACTCTCCTTGCAGCTCTTGCAGCCGTGCTCGTACTCCAAAACATACAGGTATTACCAGGTACTACTAGGTAGCATTAATAAGTATACCAGCAGCTTGGCTTTGGGTCCCAAAAGTCTCTCATTCCCCGCCACAAAACCACCAATTGGCGATAACTCATCCCACGACTCCATACTCGGCACCACTAGACCATGCAGAGAAGGAACCAAGGAAACCAGCACATGCGAGAGCAAATACGCTGTACGCTGTACGATGTATGGAGTGTTACTCCGTTCATTGTATTATTAATGCCGACTAATATCACCTTCTACCCGCCTACTGGCTACTCTTGCCGATGGGGGGGGGAAGCATCACTCACGTCCCATCCCCAATGGCGGCATTACTCTCCATCTCCATACTCTATACCTACCTACCTCGTACCTGTATATAATACCTACTAGGTAGTAGTCATACTCCGTACTCGTGGTACTCCGTACTTATGTCTGCTCGTCGACGGCCCATGCCGCTCTGCAGACGCATTATCCCACTGCCATGGACATGCCGGATGGACTCGGTACGTAATAGTGCAGTGGGGCGGGCATAAACCCTCGGGACTGCGTCGTCTGCTGCGTCGTCTGCTTGGGCTGCGTACTACTAACTATTACGACTATTGCGACTATTACCATCTAATACTCCGTACGTACGTGGTCGACTGGCGTGGACAAGAGGGTGCGTGCGTGCTCGCCGCTTGGAGGGGGCCTTTGGTCTTGGCCTGCATGGCATGGGCATGGGCCCGTCGAGCTCAAGCCAAGCACGAGTCGTTATCAATCTACCCAGCACGCAGTAGCACGTAAATCGCTCTCCCTCTTCTCACCAGTATTCCTCGTAATCCTCGTACTCGGCTGCACCTACTGCGACTAGCGGGTTTCTCGCATGTTGCTATGCCGACACGGACCGCGGCCAAGAGAAAAAAAAGAGGCACACATGCTGCCAGTAGTAGTAGGGCTTGTCGTGATCCATGCTACTACTACTACTACTACTACTACTCCGTGCTAATAAGTAGCTCGTATCTCCGCTTGCATTGTTGCTTGCATTGTCACCAGACTCATTGCTGCACCTTGCACTGCATATTGCACCTGATATTTGCGAAAAGACGACATTGTAGCTTCATTAATCACGGGGCTGACGAAATACGCCGCCTCCGCCGAAAGTCTTCATTCCGTACATGTATTTGAAACAGGCTGATGCTCCGACAAGAGAACACCGGCATCTCGAGGGGTTCATCCAACCGGCTACACCGGTCAGAGAGGGGTGGATGGGATGGAGGGAGTTAAAAACGAGAACAAGAAACAGAACCAATCATGGCCAATATGAACCAACTCCCGCAACACACCAAGGCTGACTTGACTACCAGGCTGGCCAAACATACTGACGATGGAGAGACGGCGGACAAGGTTTCACCCGTTGCCTTCGTCTCCCATCATCCATCCGCCTGGCGTCATCCTGGAGTTTATTTTTTTCGGCCGTGGACAAGAAAACAGAAAAGGAAAAAGGGCATCTCGTCAATCTCTCGAAAGGACCAAGGACATAACGCTTTCATTTAGTGGCAAACACTAGATTTTCCAGGTCAGTAACCGAGTCGGACACAAAGGGGGACAAAGAGCAGTCTCTGTCCCCATGGGCAGGCGGGAGGGTGATGATAACTTACCAGCCGGCAGGATGATGATGAGAAGGAGCACAATGATACCGACAATCAGGCAGATGCGCATCTTGACATCCTTCCACCACATCTGCTTCCTGACCCTGTTGGCACCGCGGCGGAAGCCCTGGGCCGACATGGCCAGGTTGTCCGTCTTGTCCTGGAGCGAGTCGAGGCGCTCACCACGCTGCGACACCTTGTTGATGTTGTCGCGCATGACGCCGACCGTGTCGTCGATTTGCTAGAGGGACAGACCAGTCAGTTTTGTTGCTCTATTACTCTTGGTATCCTGGCGGCGGCGGCGGCAGCGGCGACACATTCTCCATCTGATTTGCACGTGTTGGTGGTGACTGCATGTGTCTATGACGCTAGCCAGCCAAAGCCGCAGCAGGCATGATGCAACATCACCACCATGACAAGCAATGGTAGCTGGCAGCGACAAGAGAGCCAGGGGACGCGCCTCGCAACAATGGGCACCCAGCCTGGCATAACTATGCCCGCCCAAAGGCAAAAGCAAATGATGCCAGCTGCGACCGTCGTCGTTGTTGCACTCTTGCCTCCCCAGCCCCCAAATCAGGCCACAACACAATCCCAGCCGTGCCCGGTGCCTGTGCCATCAAACCAACCGCCCACCATCCGAATACCATCATCAAAAAGAGGGAGAGAAACTCACCGCCTGGAGAGCCTGTGTCCGGGCAGTTCCGCCAGTCTGCTGCTGCTGCTGCTGGGGCGCAGCCTGGCCGCTGGGGATATAAGGGTCGTAGGGGGGGTCCTGCTCAGGCATGGTTGCGGTTGTGGTGGTGTCGGTTACGGCGTAAAATTAAAAGCGTTGGACTCGTCGTCTTCGGATGACGATGGAAAGAATATGGGCGCGCGCAGAGGGTATCGTGGGTGTCGCGATGCGAATGAGGATGTGGTATGGACAGATGCAAGTTTTGGTTGGGGGAGAGGCGAGAATGGGAAGAGGGAGAGGAGGGACGGGAGAGACACCCCGAAAAGGCCACGGGGGGGGATACACTGGAAGGCAAGAGACCTAATACCGCTGGAGACGCTGGGCGCTGGGCGCTGCCCGGGGTGACGACAGCAACGGAGGCGCATGGGCACTCCCGACCCAGCCGCCGCCGCGGTGCACTTGGCCACCCACCGCTGCGCCACTTTCCCAGCCTTTTGGCCTTGGTCTTGGCCTTGCCAACTGGCAAATCCTCCCCTTGGGGGCAACGGACAAAGGGTCCCCAGCCTGTGCCAAGGCCAAAAATAGGTGGAATACGGTGGGTGGATCGACCCATTGGCACATGCCTGACCTCTGGTTGCTCGGTTGCTTGGTTACCTGGTTGCCTGGTCCTATCTGCGCCACATGTGGCTGGTGTCTTCCTTGCTCTAACCCCAATTCCACCCCCAGTCAGTAGGAATCCAAAGGAAATACGGGTAATGACCGTGTGGTGGTACTTGTATTTTGGTACTGTGCTCGTGCTATTTCGGAGTACTTACTATTACTCGTAACTCGGTATTGACTGTAATGACGGTAATATCACGACCGTACGCTGCAGATTGCTGTTCCTTCTGGGCAGGTGTCAAATTCCCATGTCCTGCAAGGCCCCCAAGCACACATCAGTCACTGCGCGTATGGTCTGCGCGGTTGCGTGGCAAGGGGGGTTTCACCATCCCGGGCCCTGGCAACGGTATTAACGGCCATTCATTGTCACCCGACTCTTGACTCGACGACCCTCGGACCGCCAACGCTCTCTCCTTCTCCTTGTCTTTTTCATTCACGACTCCTATTGAGATACCCCGGAGGCCGACAGCCCTGTTCTGCTTCTAAATGCGAGTACGAGTACGGGCCACAGGCTAACCGTTTGGGGGGATTGCTGACACACTCCTGGTACACTGGCTGCCGCAGGTCTGGGCAAGGTGTGGCTGGTGTCCTGGTGTGGCCGTGCACACGGCAACCAGGCCTCCCATTCCTTTGTTGGCCGTCGTCACACGGCAACGACAGACAGCATTGGCATCAACCTCAAGGGTCGTTCGTTCATACTATCTACTCCAATAAGTCATTCATCAAAAGTACATGTTGCTCTGCGACGACGACAGCTCCTGCGCTCTGCTGTACCCCGCGCTCGGCCCCTGGATCTGGGGAACACCACCACCTGGTATTGATGGCCGCTGCCGCTGGTGGTGCTGATCCCGTGCCTGCGCCTGTGCATGTGCATGTGCTGCCCCTCGGCCAGCATCATCACGGCCGGCCAATGCCGTCGCCGGTGGTGCAGCCGTCCGTGATTCGGCGACGTCCCGCCCCGTCTTGGCCTGGTGCCACGCACGGATATCCCCCATCGACCGCAGCGGAAGGCTGTCCCACTCCTTTACGCGCTCCGTCTTGCTCGTGCCCTGCATGTCGGCGGCCGTTGGTGGCGAGGACATTGATATCCCTCCGCTGGCTGGCACCTGTCCTGACGCAAAGCCCTGGTCTACAGTGCACAGGTAGTGCAGTGCTGCTTCCGTCTCGGCGAGTCTGGCCTCTAGCTTGTTCACATAGCCAGAGGGGAGACCTCTGCTCACATTGAATGTTGTAGTCAGCCAACGAGATATGCCCAAGGCGGACGGACGTATGCCGGTGCCGTGTATATGCATGTACTGACCGTTTGTTCACCTCGGGGTACAGGCATTGCGATGTGTGGCTCGTACACTGCCCGCAGGTCGGACTAGATGGATGGCATTAGAACATGTCCTGCCCATGCGAGGGTAAAATATGCGTACAGAATCCGGTCACACTGGCACAAGTCAGTCAGTCACATCAAGCCATCTTCCGAGGGGACTATGGGTAGAAACACCCGTCTGTATCGGTACTCACCTTGCGCTTCCTTCCTCTGCAGGACTCGCAGGCAATCGAGTTGCGGCCCGGCGGATTGGACCGTCCGCTGCCCCGTCCGTTGCCAATGTTCTCTGCCATGAACAAGATCTCACATGGCACTCGCTACCCGGTTAAGAATCTTTCATAAAAGTTCCAGTACTCCGCATCTCATGTTTATGCGTCGCTGTCGATAAGCAGTCCTCCGCACGTGTGGATGAGATAGAGGGGAGTAGGAGCAGGTCTGCGGGGTATTCTTTGTCCGCAGGTACTAGCCCCATTGACTATCGTCGCCTACACCTCCCGCAATCGCTCCGGACATGCATAGTGCCTTATCAACGTGGGGATATCCAATATTCTCGAGAGGTCCAAACGGTTGGCATTCATTCAATTGCCCTTTTGCATAATGCCATTGTGTCTCCTGCTCTATCCGTATCTGCTGCTATTATACCCTTGATGTTTCCGGCCCACGAGCCATTGACGTGAGCGCCATGGACGACAACTCCTCCCCGCACACCAGGTCCGTCTCGGAGCTCCAGTGCAACCTGAGCCCCGGCCACTCCACCACAGGGTCATCGTGCCGCAAACGCAAGAGGTCGAGGTCCGATGCCGTCGCCCCCTCGTACTCGTCGACGTACCCGGAGCCAGCCTCGCGCGAGTATGGTTTCATGCGTGACACAGGGGACCACGAGTCTGCGCGCTTCGTCGGCAGCAGCAGTGGCATTTACTTTATCCGCAACGTGCACATGCGTCTGGCGCGACGGTCTGCGCAGGCGCATCGCCCGCAGCTGGGAGCGAACACGATCCTATCACCAACGCAAGATCCTGCCGGTGCCGTCCCCAGCAAGACGATTGTCGAGCTCGTCCCCGGAGAGGATGACCTCCTCAGGCAGACGTCCTCTTCTTCTGCGGGTGCGGCGGGGAAGGACGGCGAGGACCATGGCTGTCTCTGGAGACCAGACGAGATATCGACGACCACGTCGGATGGGAGCGGTGCGGCGGCGGCGGCAGGTCCTGCGCCCTCGTTTGACCAGCTAGTGGCCTGGTCGCGGAGCTACTTTGAGTCGTGGCACCCCATCCTGCCGTTCCTCGAGGGCCCGCGGGTCCTCGACATCTTTGAGCGAGCGTCGGCCAGCAAGGGGGGTCTGGCGTCGTTGCACCACCTAGACAGGTGCATACTCCGATCGGTGCTGTCGATATCGCTGGCCGACGCCCGGCAGGGGACACCCCTGGGCGAGCGCATCCCGCAGTCGTACCTGTTCCGGACCGTCGACGAGGCCGTCTCGAGCTCGCAGTTCGCCCTGTGCCAGCCGGCGTCCATCCGCGCCATCCAAGCCGGCCTGAGCATCCAACTGTTCCTCATCTCGATGCTGTGCCTCAACGCGGCGTCACGCCTCGGCGGGCTGATTGTCCGCATGGCCTTCCACCTGGGCCTGCACCGCTGCCCGACGCGGTACCCCTTCTTCCGCCCGCGGGAGGCGCTGCAGCGCCGCCGCGTCTTCTGGTGTCTGTACTGCTGCGAGCGGCTGCTCTCCCAGTCGCTCGGGCTGCCGCTCGATATTCGTGACGACGACGTTGACGTGTGCTACTTTGGCGAGGAGCAGCACAATACCGCTGCTGCTGGCGGTGCGGAGGTTGGTGAGGATGAGAATGAGGATGCTGATGCTGAGGGCGGATATGACCCTCGTCTGCGCCTGCTCGCGTACATGACCAAGCATGCGCGGATACGCGGTCTGATCCTCGAGCTGCGCAACAAGTCGATCCTCGCACGCCATGACACCACCGAACGGGTTGTCGACGTGCAGACCGAGCTGGCGAGGTGGTCTAATGAGATACAGGACACGGTCGAGGGAGAAGCCGACGACGATGATACCGACGGTGCTGGCATATCCGACAGTCACAGGCTCGTCCTCTTGCTGTCAAAATATGAGTCTACCATCTCGCTCAACAGGCCCATCATGGCGTCGGACCCGTCTACACCGTTGTGGTCCGCCGCCACCCAGGCGTGCATCTCAGCTGCCAAGTCAATATGCATTGCCGTGAAGCGGCACGCAGCCAAGAATAAGATAGCCACCACCGCGGGTGGTAGTGATAGCTCTGGGTGCAATCTGGTCTCGCCTATGCTCTGGCCGGCCTTTATCTGGGCTACGTGGATGAGCGCGTTTGTGCTTGCCTATGCGGCGTTTGAGCAGCAGATGCCGCTCGAGAGTGCGCTGAGGTGAGTTCCGTTGTGCTCATGTATCATCGAATGATACTGCATGTGGTTTGAATCTAACTCGTCAACAAGACACATTGAGTCCAGCAAAGATGCCCTTCGCCACATTGCCGCCAGGGGCACCTCGTGGCCAGAGTACTGTCTCTCTGCAATCGACGAGCTCACATCCGCTGTCGAGGAGCTTTCAACACAAGCCGGCGACGGGCCATTGGACTTCCATGACGAGCCATCGTCGTCATCTTATGATCGGCGCGGCGCAAGCACGAGCACCAACCCCATTACCCGGCACCACGGGAATATTATTACATGCAGTGCGTGTGCCAAGGCTCAGGGACCGGCCAGCAGCCCGGTCAACTCACGGCTCAACAGCTCTCAAGAGCCGTCGTCGTGCATGAATTGCTCGCCCTCCGCAGAGAGCGGGTCGGTCGCCTCAGTTCGACAGTACCCCGATCCTCTGGACTTTGACCGCGCCCTGCCGAGAAAGGTGGCCACCCGACCGACCAGGAGGGCGGCCCGACAAGCAAGCCACCAGCGAGACAACAGCAGCATCAATAATGCTCAGCACCACCACAGCGCACCAACACCTAGTATTAATACATGTAACCATGTGTCCCACGCTGGTGGTGCTGCCACTGCTCCCCCGTATAACCATGGCGGCAACAGCAATGTCGATACGTGGGCACCTCCAGTCGGCCAGCTTCATCTGTCTGAACCGTTTGGGGCGGGCGTCGACGGTGGCACATCGGGCGAGGGGCAAGAGTCCATGATGTGGTACGACCAGCTGTTTGACAGCTCTTTTAGTGCCATTGACAACCCGTTTCTGGCGGCGGCACAGTTTGACCCGTCGATAGATCCGACGTGGTCGTACCTTCGATAGTGCTCTGTAGCTCAATTGACCTGCTTGCTAATACTTAGTAGTACGAGTAGTGCTACTATTATTATTGCCTGTCTATTCGCGTTCGGTACGGAGTACCATCCTCCAGAGTGGAAAAAAATGTGGAGGCTGAAAATCAGGCAGAATGACATGCCTGCATTCGGAGCCAGGCGAAGGATGGGCTGTGACGATGGTGTGTTGGTCCCTCATCCACACACACCTTGGTCTTTGCGTGATTGTCATGACCACCACATCCTAAGTACTTACTTTAGTGCATCGTAAGTTGTCGAAACGGTTGGAAATTCCGAAAAAGGACCGTCAGCCGGAGGAGCTGTCTGTAACTCGCGCGAGTACGGAGTACGGAGTATTATTCCTCTGCAATAGCAGGCAACACTGTTGACTGCATGTGGTTGACTGACAAACTGACCGGGCAACATTAACCCCAAACAGCAGCGTAGGCAATAGGATAGGGAGATATATTAATACGGCGCGATATCCTGCAAGATCTAGCCAAGAGATATACGGAGTATTACTTGCAGACTGGTGCCGGTATTTGAGGCTTCTTGGCCTCTTGGCTGGCCTTGGGTCGTATTCCTCTCGTATGAGTACGAGTAGCGTGCTGTCGTGGTATTTGGCGTTGGGGTTTTGTTTACGGGTACGCGGATTGGTGGACACTGGACACTGGAAGAGTTGGGCGGAGGAGGAGCGACCGATGCGCTTGCCGTCATTAACATGGAAAAAAGTGTTCAGGGGGACGAGGGAAGGTGCAAGGAAGGGGTGGAACCGGGACCACCTTCCCCGCCTTTCTTCCTTGCAATTATGCTTGATTACGACATGCACGATCGATTCTTCCGGGCTTCTGTTTCTTTCCTTTCCACTTCTGTACTCTCTCCTAGGTCCTTGGACATGGCCGGTCGGGCAGATGCCTTTTCCTACGAGTATAGTGTGGCTTCCCGAACAATCCCAACAGCATTGAAGCTCGAGAGTATTACTCCGTACTAGTCAGGGCCAACGGTGCGGCTTCGACAACCGACTGGTCATGTTCAAGGGCGACAGCAATCCACTCGGCCGCTCGACCACTCAACCACTGACACTGACAGATCGGCCCCATCGACGTCTCAGAGCGCCAAAGCGCATGCCGTGTCCCACAACCTGCATTCGCATCCGCAACCAAACACGAGCTGACCGACACCACATTTCCACATAACTCGCGTGCACATCACCTCTCCATCAGGTAACTGATGCACACACTGATGTGCCCTCCCAACCCTCCGTGTCTCTTCCCACCAACCCACACCCCGACAATGTTTTACGAAGCCCTCGGGCGCCCACACACCCTTGTTTCCACAGCCGCGGCTGGGAGAGCCTGAGAGGCATAGAGGCTCTAGCAACTGCAACTAGCAACCGGGTATTAGCCCCGAGCAAGCAACTCGAGCAACTCGGGGGGACACCACTCTCGACGTCATCACTTCCCACCGTGCCTGCAGTACAGGTTGCCAGGTACTAGCCTGGGACTCCGTACTGGCCCGTGTATGCTTAAAACTCTTACCACTGCTATCAATATCATCCACAATGATGTTTGTAGTATCCGGATTCAGTACCGGACCCAGTATTGCTCGTAAAAGGTCTCCATTGTAATTGCTCTTTGACTCTTGCGTAGAGTTGGTTGAGAGCCAAAGAGCCAAAGTGTCGTCAGACCCTCTTGATCTCTTCGAAGAGTGCTGCTGCTCTTTGGATCTCTCTCTCAACCGTCCCTGTCACACATCGCGAGACCACCATACCATTCCGCATACCGCAACCACGACCCTCTTTCGAAACCAAAACGTCCCTGGTTCGCCCGCCCTTCCATCTCACTTGGTTGCACTTGACACTTATTACATCCGCCCTTCTGTCGTTGTCTTGGGTGCTTTGAACAAACGAGTACCGACCCGGAACCCCAGAACCTTGGCAACTGCAGTCCCCTGCTCTTTCCTTACACTGCAACTCGACCCTCGTTTCGTTTTTGGTTGCCGCGTGTGTGTATGCGCATCGGATCTTCTCAGTCGCATGGACCGGTCATAGAACTTCTATCGTCACCTCGCCTCGCCAACATCTTTACTTCAGTTTTCAGTCACTCGCTTATTGCACAATGTATCCCGGTCGCTCATCAGGCGGGCCATCCGTCGGCCGGATTCTCGCCGCCTCGCTACTGGCCATCAACTCGGTTCTACCAACAGTGTTAGCCCTTGACCTTGACACAAACTCACAAGGTACGGCGTGCTAGCACTTCAGGGCAATGTGGACTGAACTGCTTCTTTCTTTCATTTTTTTTTATTGGGAATGCGCAAGACTAACACGGTGAGCAGAGTCCGTCAACTCGGTCGCCAAGCAATTGGCCAAGGACATGTTGACATTTTACCATGGTGACGAGCCCGGAAACACCCCGGGATTGCTACCTGAACCACCATACTACTGTAAGAACCTCCACGATTCCGGTTCAAATCCCGTCTTGCCGAATACATGTAGTCGACTGACACTCATATTTCTTCAGGGTGGGAAGGAGGCGCGTTGATGGGCACTCTGATCGAGTACTGGTTCTACACAAAGGACGAGACGTACGTCAAGAAGACGCAGGATGGGTTGCTGGCGCAAAAGGGCGACAACAACGACTACATGCCCAAGAACCAGACCCTGACGGAGGGAAACGACGACCAGGGTTTCTGGGCGCTGTCGGTGATGGCGGCGGCCGAGTACAACTTCCCGCACCCGGGCGGGGGCGAGCCGTCGTGGCTGGCGCTGGCGCAGGCCGTCTTTAACACGCAGGCGCCGCGGTGGGATGACACGAGCTGTGGCGGCGGGCTGCGGTGGCAGATCTTTGAGTGGAACAAGGGGTGGGACTACAAGAACTCAATCTCGGCGGGGACCTTCTTCGCGCTGTCGTCGCGGCTGGCGCTGTACACGGGCAACCAGACGTATGCGGATTGGGCGGAGAAGACGTACAACTGGATGACGGCTGTCAAGTTCATTGACGACAAGTTCTACGTCTACGACGGGGCGCACATCCCCAACAACTGTACCGACATCGTGCCCTACCAGTTCACCTACAACGCCGGGTGCTTCATCCACGGCAGCGCGGCCATGTACAACCTGACCGAAGACGACAAGTGGAAGCAGCGGACGATGAACCTGGTCGAGGGCGCCGACATCTTCTTCCGCGGCACGGGCAAGAACATCATGGAGGAGGTGTCGTGCGAGCGTGTGGGCCAGTGCAACACGGACCAGGAGTCCTTCAAGGCCTACCTGAGCCGCTGGCTGGCCGCCACCTCCCAGTGGGTCCCCGAGACGTACGACCGCATCATCCCCAAGCTGCGCGCCTCGGCCGCCGCCGCCGTCAAGCAGTGCACCGGTGGCGACAGCGGCCGCCTCTGCGGCCTCAAGTGGAGCGACGGCACCTACGATGGCACCACCGGCGTCGGCCCCCAGATGGCCGCTCTCGAGGTCACCCTATCGTGCAACATCCAGCACCGCGAGGCTAGCTTCACCTCGGACACGGGCGGCACCAGCAAGGGCGACCCCTCGGCCGGCAGCGAGAACAAGGACCCCACCAAGGCCCAGAAGTCCGTCACCGGCGGCGACAGGGCCGGCGCTGCCATCCTCACTATTCTCATCCTCGGCCTCATGATGTCCTGCCTCTTCTGGCTCCTCATGGACGAGACCTCTGACAAGGGGCCCCTCGACCAGGCCAAGAACAGCGGCGCCTCCTTCATGGCCGTCGCCACCCTCGCCATCGGCAAGGGAGCCGGGGGAGACTCCGGTGGCATGACCAGCGAGAGCGAGAAGCACGCCGCTGCCGTCCAGGACAACTCGGCGCCTGTCATCACCCCTGCTGGCGTCGCCAACGCCTCCAGTGAGGCCATGTTCGACTCCCAGCACCCCCAGCGCTCCGGAGTCCCCATGGGCTGGACCGCATCCACAGGAATGTCGTCCGAGTCTAGCGCCACGGATTCCCGGACCAGCGACTCGCGGCCGACTTCCTGGGACCGCTTCGCTGCCCCGCCGAGGGCTCCTACCAATGATGAGATCACGGAGGTTCATGCCCCGGAAGCATCTTATGGGTCCCATCGTAGGAGGTTTTTGTAATGCGCTCACTGGTCTTTAATGTACAATCACGCGATGTTGGTTTTTATCTTTCTTTTGTCCTGGATAAGGATTTTTGGTATAGTTAAGTAATGGATGGTTATGTAGTTCGGGCGTTGGGCGTTTTATGGATGAGTTTCAATGAGAGGAACCATGCAAAGTTATTTGTTCTATCATACGTCTACGAGTTATATAATTCCAATTCTTTTGAACAAATGAAGATAAACTTGGAACTAAATACTGACTAGTACAGCCACATTCTTATTATTTGAAATGGAGAACAGTCCTACATTCATCGAGACCTCTTACACGCGAGTTCATCATCCTCACCGATGGTCTTCACAGGGTATAAGTGGGGCATATTATCGGACTCGAGATTAGATAAGATAGAGAGATTTCCCTCGACTCCTATGTTTCTCGCCTGTACGGCGTGACTGCACCTTCCCGTTTCATCTTCCCTCCGACGGCCGAGGAGCATCGAGCAGCGATGCTCTATGCAAGTTAAAAAACCGCAACTCAACACAAGACCTTTTGCACCAAGGCAAGGGGGGCACGACTACAACCTAAAATGCCAGCCCCTAGACTCAACACAAACATCCCGCGGGACGAGGGGAACAGCGGTCTCCTCCTGTCGCCGGCCGGCTACGACGACGACGCCTCATCAATCCACACACGAAGCGAGCAGGACACGGACAGCGACGACGATGAACTGCAGAACCGCGCACGGAATAGCAGGGAGCTGCGGGCGCGCGACCGGCTGGTGCTGATGGACGAGGACGAGATCGAAGGCCTGGTAGCGGACTCGCGCAAGAAGCAGGACCGCCGGCGGCGTGGGTCTGCGCTCAATGTGCCGAACCCGCTCAAGATGCTTAAGCGGCGGGGCAGCAACGTGTCGATGGCGAGCTCGGTGGGGGATGAGGGGACAAGTCACACGCAGCACATCCGGGCCAAAGAGGACAGGCGCAGGGCGCGGCGGGCGCGGCGCCAGCAGCGGAAGAACCAGCTGGTGGAGGACGCGGAGAACGGCGAGGACGGCCGGCTCATGTATGAGATGGAGTCCGGGGCCATCAAGGAGGGCAGCACGACAGGGGACAGCAGCGACCGAGAGGACAGTGACGAGCTGGACAGGCAGCAGCTGGGGATGATGGCGCGGGACAAGGCGCAGCGGGGCCGGTCGTGGCGGCGGTGGATTCTCACCCACAGCCTTATCGCCATCGGGTTCGCCATCCTGGTGCTCGGGGCGTGGAAGCTGTCTAAGAAGCACCGGCGGAGCGGCGCGGCGAGCCCTGTACCGGCGGCCACGGGGCAGGACTACGTCAGCAACGGCACGGTCTTGTTCGCCCCGACGACCATCATCATCAGCCTGGACGGGTTTCGCGCCGACTTTCTGCAGCGGGGCATCTCTCCCAACCTCAACGCGTTGGTGGAGCAGGGCGTGTCGCCCAAGTACATGCTGCCGTCGTTCCCGTCGGTCACGTTCCCGAACCACTTCACCATCGCGACGGGGCTGTACCCGGAGAGCCACGGGCTGGTGGGCAATACGTTCTGGGACCCGGAGACGCGGGACCAGTTCCACAGCACGGAGTCGCCGCACAGCCTGGACCCCAAGTGGTGGCGCGGTGAGCCGTTCTGGGTCACGGCTGAGAACCAGGGCATCCGCACGGCGATCCACATGTGGCCGGGCAGCGAGGCCGACATCCTGGGCGTGGAGCCCAGCATCGTGGACAAGTACAACGGCGACGAGAAGCTCGACAACAAGGTGAGCCGCATCTTCAACTTCCTCGACATGCCGAGCGAGGGCGACGATGAGTCCCAGGGCGCCCGGCCGCAGGTCATCGCCGCGTACGTGCCCGACGTCGACGCCGACGGGCACCACTACGGCCCCAACAGCACCGAGATCCGGTCCACGATCGAGCGCGCCGACAAGATGGTCGGCGACGTCGTCGCCGGCCTGGAGCAGCGCAACCTGACGGGAATCGTCAACGTCATGGTCGTCTCGGACCACGGTATGGCCACCACCGACACGGCCCGCCTCCTCCAGCTCGAGGACCTCGTCGACACCTCCAAGATCGAGCACATTGACGGCTGGCCGCTGTCCGGTCTGCGGCCCTACGACGAGGCCGCCGACCTCGTCAGCCTGCACGCCCAGCTGGTCATCAAGGCCAGCGAGAACCCCGGCGCCTTCGACGTCTACCTCCGCGACTCGGACATGCCCGAGCGGTACCACTTCTCCCACAACGACCGCATCGCCCCGCTCTGGGTCGTCCCCAGGGCCGGCTGGGCCATCGTCACAAAGGCCGAGCTGGACGTCGCCAAGGCCAAGGAAGACGGCACCGTCTACCGCCCTCGCGGCCTGCACGGCTACGACCATGAGCACCCCCTCATGCGGGCCATCTTTGTCGCCCGGGGTCCGGCGTTCCCCCACCCGGCCAACAGTGAAATCGACGTGTTCCGTACGTTCTAACCCCTGAATCTCTCAAGTATCTATTCTCTCGGTATTTTATCTAATTACTGACCTTGTGTGTGTGCGCAGAAAACATCGAAGTGTACAACATGCTGTGCGACTCTGTCGGCATCGAGCCCAACCCCAACAACGGCACTCTCAGACTGCCCCTCAAGACCGTGGGCATCCACCGACCCGAAGACTACCCTGACGCACCGGAGGATCCGTCGCCGCCTGAGCGACCCACCGCCCCGGCCGTCCCCGCACAGCCGGCTAGGCCAACGGCACCATCAAATAGCAACAAAGATGGCAGCAAGAAGCCTCCGCCACCGCAGGAGAAGCCGGCACCTCCTCCTGAGTCTGAAAAGGGGGGTGATGGAAAGGGTGATGACGACAACAAGAACAAGACGTTCATCGGGGGTGTTTGGGACTGGGTGACTCACAAGGTCAACAAGGTCTGGGATGCTGTTAAGGGGTCTGGCTGAGGACGAGGATACCTTTTGTGTGTGGCTTTTGTTGCGTTGCGTTTCTTTTCGGTTCTCTGTCTTCTCCTCTTGCGGTTTGGAGTTTTCTTCTTGTGTATCAGGCATACAGTATTGTTTTTTTAATGAGTCGTATGGGTATTAGTATGGAGTAGTAATTATATACCAGAACATAGAGCTGTATTATTTGCTCTTTATCGAATCTTTCCCCAGAGACTCTGTTCTGTCGAGTCTTGAGTCTTGTGTGTTTGTGTGTGTGTGCGTGTGCTATGAAGAGTGGAAAGTGGAAACTGCATCTGTGGGGTGAGGTCCACTTCCCCGGACGGCACTGCATGTACTAACCTGCATGTCATTTATGAGATTCGATGTGATGACGACCAAGATATCAGGCCGAGCGCAACATATTTATATTCATAGTTGGCATGTTATTTCATTGCTGCTTGGTAATGAGATGTGTATTGGTGAGTTAATATGAATGGGGTGTGGTACCCGTAAGGTGTAGAACCCCTTTATTGTAATACCTGCCAACTTTCACTTACACGCTCCATGGGCAAACGACCAACTTCAATGGCAGTGCGACAACGTCGACTACTGTAGCGCAGCCCAGCCCTTCTATGGCCTGACTGACAACAAGATCCAGCAAGTTGAAGACTACAGTATTTGCTGTTAGCAGTCAGAAGAGAACATGTCACATCACTATGCGCAAGAAGTCAGCAAGATGGATGTGATGAGAAAATGCTCAATTTTCATGACCTGGAATCAACAACGCCTGCAATGCAATGGCCCTCCCCGGCACATGTGTAGCCTCAATGAGTCCAAGTTACATGATGTGATGTCTGTCTTCCTCTGTTCCAATCACATTAGACCCATCGCACTTGTAGTGATACCGTCCTCAGTTGCCATGTCTCTCTATCCACCTCCCCTCGTCCCCTTTCTGTCAATTCGTTTCCCCAAGTTCCAGTCGCAATAACAATCACCACGCGCTTTTCCTTCCCGTCCATTCAAATGCTTCCTTTTCGTTCATTCATGATTCTTGGGCGAAGCTGGGCCTTCAGTTTGTTGAGAACCCTTCTTGTGTCGCCATGCTGCGGCTGGCCCTTACTTGGCCTGCTTCTCCTTGTCGCGGAGGGCAAAAAGCTCACCGTCCAGGGCGAGCAGCTGAGCCTGGAGCTTTTCGACATGGCGCTCAATCTTCGCCATGTCCTGATCGGTAATAGGCATGGCGATTGGGTGTTGCTTCGTGGTTTGGAAGCGCGCCCCCCACTCCTTCAGGAGGGTCTGGTCGACCTTAGCGATCTTCCCCTTAATCGACTCAATTTCGAACTGACGATGGGCAATGCGGTTGACCAGGTCGTTTTGCATGCCCTCAAGGTAGTCAAGGTGGGCACGGCGGTCCTCACCTTCCTTGTAGATGGAGGAGGACATGCTGAAGGTTGTTTCGAAAGTTGGAGTGGATGTTGAGTGGGTAGTTTCGGAGTGTAGGATGAGGTGATGTGTTTCTTTGGTTTGAGAGTGATGAAGACAAGAAGAGAAGATTTCCTTGAGAGTGCAAAGGCTTGATAGAGCTTTGCTTGAGAAAGAAGTCAGGAAAGCTTGGGCTCTTTGGACTTGAAGGTGGGAGCTCTTGTCTTGGGGAAGAGATGTTGGAGAGGAAGAAGGGCAGGGTCCGTTGCTTAAATAGTCGACAATCTTGCTTGGGAAGTGACTGGACTTTGCTTCAGATATCGCCAGGAACAACTGTGTTCAGAAATCTGAAGTGAAGTGTGCGTTGGGCAGGCAGTCAAACATCCCCAAACGATGTGATCTGACGAGATGGTGAATTGGCCAGCTCCAGGGAGCGAATCAGAGCCACCGTACCGCGAGCAAAACATGGGAAATGGACGGGGTCAGTGAATTGGGCGGTACTGTGAGCTGAGGATGTCAGTTTGCCCTTCACTCCTCCTTTCAGACGAGCTGTTGCGGAGCTTCTGATAGGTTGACAGCCCGAACGGTCCGTCTAGTCACTGTCAACATGACACTGGCACTGCCAATATGGGACTAGAGCATGGCCATTGGCAAACATGACGTTAGAACATGGTCGAAGCACAGGGAATGGCACGGATCTGGGCATCAGACTGACCCTGGGGGCAGTTACAGGGCTTCATAGTACGTGCCCGGGACCCTTTTAGCGATAACCGTCCATGACGCTCTACAGTTGGACCCCAGGGCACTGTTGGACCCTTGGCTTGTTCATGCGCAACATACAGAAGATGGACCTCGAAAGGTAATACAGTGGCCCTTAGGCTCCCATATTCCTCGGTCGAGTTTCGATCGACAGGGCCGTTGTCCTGAATCAGCCCAGTCGAGCTAGTATTTGCGAACAAAAAAAAATGATTTCCCGCTGAGTAAGTCGACAGAAGTGAATCAGGTGGCATCAATTCCATAGCTACTACAGACGGGTTGAGGGTTAGCGAGGATATTGAGCGTGCTGAAATCTGTGAGGACGGTGAAGGCGTCAAGCACCAAGTCGCAAGAAGCCATCATCGCAACACTCTGAACCTCCATGCTCACGTAGTACGTGTATAACTGTCAAGGGCTATTGTGTTCAATAGCAGACTTGACTGTCACTATGCCAGACAAGTCTGAGTATGTAGTTGTGAAGCTCCTCATCACCGACCCAGTTGGCGCTATGCAGGTTCCCGGATACCGTGACTCTTCCCATATGCGGTGCTACATGCAGGTCAAAGGTAGACAGGAAAGAAAGACGTATATGGTCAGACTGCGGGGCTACACAAGGACCCTGGGAAAGACATCATAAGTCTCTTTGCTTCACTAAGATGCATAGCTACATGTAGTGTACTATTGACTATGTGCCACATTTACCCCTTTTTCTACCTCACCTCGTGACGCTCCCTGCCGCGCGGAACACTACACTCTAGAGCGTTCGCAAAGTTTGCAGAATTGCACTCATGGAAACGTCAGATACTCCCACTCGTGTCTATCGTCAGCTTTGGAAGATCGTCTTCCTCGGCCAGCAGGGCCTTGAGAGCAGGGATGATGGTGCTTAACTCCCGTTTCCGGGAACCGATTCGGCGCCGTTTTATGGACGGTATGGCGTTCCAGAAGATGGAAGACTCGAAGTTATGTCAGCACACCTTGATGCAAGAATATAAAAGAAGCCTTCTGCTGCCTCGTCGAGAGAGATCAGAGATCAATGCCACACCAACACCAACATCACCCCTACCCATCTACGAAGCTGTGACTACATGTAGTCTCTATTATCGTACCTGTGATCTTCCTTGCTCAGACCTCCTCACTTTCTTCATTAAACTCTTCCTAGACCTTCCGTCATCTGACATTGGGAAAAAGGGTTCGAAATCTCGAGCACGGTTCTTCTGGGGCAGTGTCCCATCCCGCCGCCTCGCCAGCATTATCAATTCAGGCAGACACTGCTCGGCATGAAGGCTGCTATATCCTGCGCTCTCTGAGCCATGGCCCAGACGGACAGGGATTATGGCTTCGGCCTCTTGGTGCCCGTGGCCAAAGGACTCCTACGAATGGAAGGGGCTTTTTTCCCATAGTTCCCCTATCGAGGGATCACGAGATCCAGAAGACGCCCATACTCCGGAGGAACTGGAAGAGAGAGCTGTGATCATTGCAGAGAAGAACGAGGACTCCCTACCAGGGCAGTGGAGGGTTGCCAAAATACCGTCCCGTACGCTCCTTGCCCCGGCACACGCACCTTGGCTCGCAACAAGCTTGCGAGACGTTATTACCACAAATGTTCCAAGACTTCGCCTATTGTCTCCATGAGCATCAATTCACAGCATTATAAATTTCACTGTTCCTGGGTAGGGAAAGCATGACTAGTACATCCGCACGTTGGTCGACTTTCATTCTAACTTCTTCCAGTTTTGGTTCCTGGTTCCTGGCCCCAGCGTTGGCGTCAACCCCACCCCCGCAATCTTGCCGACACTAAGGTACGATGGCCCCAAGCCCAGTCACGTTGTTGAACGGGGGGGGGCAAAGACCACTTGGAGGCTCTAGGTGACGCCGGTACACAGACTAACTGCTGAAGAAGAGTTATGGGCGACACACCCGAGTCCCGCCAAGAGCAGCTGGGCGAGGCTACCCACGCACAATCACGGTCACTCCCCGAAGAACGACAGGGACTTCGCGGAACCACTTCCTCCGTCAGGAGTTCCGTAGCAGCAACCAGGTCGCGACGATGCTTCGTCTCTTCACCACGATGACTACTACCAGAGACATGAAATAAACTTCCCCCGTGCGCCTTGTTCCCTGCACAGGGGAAGGTTGGGGAGAGCTCTCCTTCTTCCTAATGAAGATTGACAGCCACTTTCAGCTCAACAGCTACGTGTGCCCCGAAGACTCGACGCGATTACTATCCGCTGTCCGGAAAACCTGCCCAGAAATTGGACCTCTACATCGACAAGGAGCATGACATGAACATCGGTCAGATTACGTGGGAGGGTTTCAAGGACCGGCCGCGGGGGAGCATCAGCCGAAGAATCCGTCTGCGAAAGTCGACTGACCGGCTAGATGGCCTCGGCCAAGGGCCTGATGAAGAGTTTATGGCCGTCTACCGAAGGTTTCAGATGTACGCGGTCTGGGGATTCAACCGTGTCTGAGTGTGTCGCTCACGAGCCTTGCCTGTATGGGTGAGCCAGCATCGGAGAAGGCAGAAGAGGAGTGATGATAATACAGAGTAAAGGCACCGTGGCCGCACCTTCACCCTTGTACTTGAGTCTCCATACGACGGTGGCCGCTTGTCTGTGACTACTTGTCTGTATACCTTCTGCGATGGATCTATCATGTCTCCCTTGGTAGACTTTACCACTTGTCTCTACTCCATATACTTCCTCTTCAGTTACATCCCAGAGTTTGACAGGATCTAACCCAAAGTCTTGTACCATTTGATTTGCAATCACAATGCCTTTGAAATTCCATGTCACTTCAGTTCGTTAAGCGAAATACAAATGTGGCTTACATGCATGTAGGTCATCGTACATGAGACCATCGGGCCATACTCGTGATTACTCCGTACGGAAATGTGCATGTTAGGGGCCAAGGAAGGAGCGACACAAGGAAGGAGCGTACGGGACGGTATTTTGGTAACCCTCCAGGCTATCCCTCTTGGGAGGAAAATCATGCCTCCTACAAACTACTTATTCAGGTAGTAATTGAGGCCATCAACACATTTCTCTCTCTCTCTCTCTCTCTCGTGAGCGATTCTTTCTGTGTGGAACGCCACAGTACATGCACATGTAGGGCTGAAGGATCAAGTAAGGATTACGATCCGCCGCCTCCTCTTTTGCCATTCACGCCAACCCGACCCAGCACAGCCGAGATCACATTCGCATTTTCACTCTATCAACCAAATCAGACTCCCTTAATCTTTACAGATTGCTCACCATGGAACGCAGCGACAAAAAGACTCACAAGTACACAAACATTTTCGACGTCGGCCACCACATAAGACTACGAGATGAATGCGGCATCTGCGGCCATCTATTCTCCCACGAGACAAAGGATCGATGCGTCGGATGTGAGCCACCCCACCCCTTCCTTCAGCCACGATATTCCAGGTACCCACGGAAATACTAATGTGCTGATCGAAAGTGATTGGCAACTCCGACGCTACTCGCCTCTCCTTCATTACAGACCCATTCGTTTTCGTCGACGTCAATACAATCTATCACCGCGTGAACGGGCGGTTTCTGTGTAGACTCCCAGGATGCCGGCAGTGCCCCTCCTGCCCCGAGGCGGCAACCTGCCACTACGACTGCTTCAAGGTTGTCCTGCAGCACCTCATGGCCTCGCCGTTGGCCTCGCCCCTGACACCCGGGGAGGCTGCCACAGGTGATTTCTTTGACAGGCTTTGGAGGCTCTGTGCCTGGCGCACACCCTGGCGGGATGCGCCCCGCCTCTTCTTCTTCGAGGATGACGACAGCGCGCTTCGCAGGCTGCCCGCACTGGGGATTATCGCCTCGAAACTGGGGGTACCCCAGCTGACTGAGCTGCCGGGCGAGCTGCTGGACGAGATTCTTGGGCACGCGCGCGATTACTTTGTCGCGCAACGGCTGCCTGGCAGTGACGACGTCGTCGAGTATACGCGCGATAATTTACAGGACGACGGCCAGCCACGGGAACCATTGGGACACCTCATCGAGTGTAGGCGGGCGGGTCTGAAGAGTAGGATGGGGGAGAGGCTGATTTCGAGGGTCGCAGCAGCCGTGGAGGTTGCACCGAGGATTGTCGAGGCTGCGATAGGACAGCGTGCCTCCACCCCCAAGCCTGTCAGGGTGCCTATACTCGAGGTGGTTGAGTGGCAACATGGGAGCGACCCTGTGCTTGCGTGCTCTAGAGATTCCGCCTCTTCTCTATCATCTGCTATTCGCCTCACAATTGAACCGTGTGGCTTACGGTCAGTCGAACGGTTTACCGAGGACCAGATACCTCCGTTTCGCAGTATAACAAACGAGAGGAAGGTCTTTGTCTTTATGGATGACTCTCATTTTGAAGGCGTGTCGGCCATATTTCAAGTAAGTGCTTGATGTGACCTCCTCTGTCGAGGACTGAAACGTGAGCAGGTCTTCTGTTCATACTTGCTAACATAGATAGGACGGCCTTATGCGACTCAAGCTACCCAAGGGCCACCCCGGCTTCCAAATCTGGGACATGCCGACGCCGCCCGTCTCTCCGTGGAAACACATCTCCTGTAATGCTCCCGGTAAGATGTTCGACTTGATCGGCTCTCTGAAGTCTGCAAGCCAAGTGCACGTACACACCATCAGCCTTCGTCAAGTCACCGGACTGACCTTCTTCATGCTCGGGGGCGTTCTCCTCTCCATCCACGGCCACACGGAGAGGCACTCCGAGCTTTCACGTCCAGTGACACCAGAATCGTATGTCCATCGCTCGGTTCTGCGCGAAATAGTGCCAATCTACGTCCCACTGGGACTGCGTGATGAATTCACAGCGATGGAGGTGCTACGCTCGGGGTCCACCACTGCCATAATGGTAGGAGAAACCAGAACCCTTTTGTACATGGACGCATGCATGCTCTTTCGGGCCGTCTACCGTCGATGAATATATGCGCTCACACGTTTTGTCTCCGATATGCAGCTAGAGACTCGGCTAACGGGCGTCATGCACGTCGGACCACCCATCAGCCTCGCCGGCGCAAAGACAACGACAAGCCGGACGATCCAGGAGCCACAGTTCCTCGTGCATACACGCGATGGAACGCAGGGTGTTACCATGTTCGGCGCGTACTCGGAGATACCGGAGCTGGGCGATCCCGTCTCGCCTGCAGCATCGCCTGCGTCCGTGTCGGAGCAGGACCGGCCGAGACCCGACGGGCAGTCCCTGACGTACGTCTCGGCCGTGCCGCTGAGCCGCGTCCGCCGGGTGACCGTCTTCCGAAGCTGCCCCCCGACTAGCGAACACGCGAACTGCGTCGGCATGCTGCTCGAGTACATCAACGGTGGGCTGCAGGCTGTCGGGCAGTGTTTGGCGGAGCCCTACATGGTGACGACGTTTGACAGCCCGTGGACGCTCTACCTTCAAGTCTTCCAGACCACCTTTGACTTTCGGCCCACTCTACACCATGCATGCGTCGGCTTCGATGAGAAGTACGCCAAAGACTATGGGATGATTGACTGCAGCGCGGAGACTGGGCCGCTCAACGAGGATGAATGTGACCCTGCGCCCATTCTCGAGTGTTGGTTCTCGCCTGAGTCGACCTACATGGGAATCATCACTCACGACGGCGACTACGATGACGGAGAAGCGCAGGAGGTGTCACAATAAACACGCGCCATGTGTCATGAAAGAAGAAAAGAAGACAAACTCAAACATGGTTGGGTGGCAGCCGCAGCGAAGAAGGCACCCGTGACCCCGACAGGGCCGATAGGAGACAGGAGTAGGTGACATCGGACGAGCGCGAGCTGCGAGTTTGCGAGTTCCCAGAGCGAAGAGGCCGCCAGCGGTACGTCGCAGTTTGGTTCTTTGGTTCTTTTAAAATATATCGAATGTAGATCTCGCTCGAGGAACTTATGGAGTCCATCGATCGGCAGGGCTTGGGCGAGCTTAAGTACTCGCACTTGTGCGTGGCAGTGGTAAGTAGAAAAAGGAGGCGAAATTTAAGTAGTGCAGGGGGGGGGGTCCGGGGGCGGACGGCTGTGATCGCCGCGGGCAGGGGTTAGAAACGTTGTTTGTTTTTGGATCTGCCGGCAGTCGTCTGGTGTACCTTGCGCGCCTTGTTTACCGCGCGGCGTGCCAACGTGCCTCGACTTTGTGGACCGGGCTGTACTGTGATGGGTCAGGGTTGAGGATCAAAGGGCCCAAGGGTCAAGCAGTCGAGGCCTCCGGCATCCGAATATCGGCAAGTGGCGTGGTCCAGAATACTTGAGTACAAGCAGCAGTAGTAAGTAGAATCTGAATAACTGTGGGTTGTTGGGTGTTGACGTCTTATCATCAAGTTGGGTGTACTCGTACTCTGTATTACGAATACTCCGTGGATACTCTTGTACTCGTGTACTCGTAGTGCGGCGGTTGGCCGGGAACATGAAGCCTTAGCGGTTGATCATGGTTGTTGCACAGCTTTGGATCCCTGCTTGTCCTGGTCTGGTACCTGCTTGGGTGTCTAAGGCACGTTGTGCTGATATCTCCGTGTACTAATGGAGTAGTACGCTGAACTTTGCTTTGTGCTCCGTAATATTACTGGTAATAAGTAGTACTCGTAGTGTGCACCCTTGGGCCTTGCTCCGGACAAGAGGTCCGTTGACCCGTTGGCCCGTTGAGGCATCAAGGCACTCCACCGACTCAAGTACCGAGAGGAGAGCTCTTGATTGAGCACCCACAGAAAATCAGGGGGGGCCCGTTGATGGGTCGTTTGAAACATAATGTCCGATGGTCGAACATGTATCGACGGGCAGGCAAGTGGTAGGTCCCACCTGATCTGCGCTGCCAAATAATGGAGTTAGGAGTACAAGAGTAGTAGTAGTGGAGCCTTTCTTCTTCTCCCTATTACTCCCTGGGCCTAAGGGACTTGGCTTGGACTTGGCTTTGAATAAGAGCCGCACTACTCCGTACGGAGTAGAGGCACACATGTAATAAAGGTACGTATCAAAGGTTATTCGTAATGTGGTTGTGCCCGGCATTACGAGTACACTGGGGACGGACTCTGTAATATATACTACTAGTAATACTAGTACAACTGTACAAGCAGTACCTTTATTGGACCTGCTCTTACTCGTACTATGAAGCGGTGCATAGCTACTAGTGCTGTGTTGTGCTGCCGTGTGAAATGTGAAGCTGGTGGTAATGGGTCCCATGGGTCATTGTCTTGTTCTGCCCCCAACCCAAATCAGGGGTCTCGGAGGCTGCATAGCCGAGACCGAGACACATCGGGACTATTTATATACTGAAGATTAGTGCGTACTACGACTTGATAGTTATACTCTGTACATGTGTGGTCGATAAAGGTGGCAACTTACCCATCTTTTCCCCAGTGCGGTTCGCAATGCTACTCAGTGTGACAGCACTACGTGTACATGGCACCAACACTCGTACTCCTGAATAATGAGCTTCCCTTACAGATGACGGAGGGAGGATAGATGAATCATGCCCCTGCAGGCTGCGTACGGGCAGAGCGGTGGGGGTGGGGAGGAAGGGAAAGGGTTGATGTCAGGGGATGGCGGGAGCAGGCAAGCAGGATACATACCATACTTGTACGGGGTTCTCGAATGAATACTCCGTATGGGCAACCTTCCAGTCGTCTATTTGACCCGACCTCTCCCCCGTCCTCACTTCCCTCTCTTGTCTTTAGTCTGCCACACGGCTTGAAAGAAAGACAAAAGAGAAACAACCCAACCTGGCGAGTATGCATCTCCACCAGCAGATCCTCCGCCTCGGCCTGGTCGGCTGTCTGGCGACGACCGCAGCCGCAGCCGCGGTGGCGGCCTCCCCGGCCACGCTCTTCTCGTCCGGAGACATCTCGGGCTGCGGCAAGGAGCACCCCGACACGGGCGACACGCACAACCGCACGATCCACTCGGCGGGCCGCACCCGCACCTACCACGTGCACCTGCCGTCGACGTACCGTGCCACGGAGGGGGAGACGAAACCGTTCCCCGTGGTGCTGGGCTTCCACGGCACGCACCGGGACGGAGAGTACTTTGAGGAGGACACGCAGCTGAGCTCGTCAGACAACACGCCCGACACCATCGCCGTGTACCCGGACGGGGTGCGGGGCGAGTGGGCGGGCGCCAGCTACTCGCGGGCGACGGTGGAGGAGGACCTGGCGTTCGTGACGGACCTACTGGCGGACCTGCGGGCCGACTACTGCGTGGACAGCGCGCGCGTGTACGCCATGGGCATGTCCATGGGCGGCGGCTTCGTCGACACCATTGCGTGCAACGGCACCGTGGGCCGCGAGTTCGCCGCCTTTGCGTCCTCGTCGGCGCCCTTCTACACGGACAACGACAACAACTGGCATGACTGCGAGCCCGCCCGCGTGCCCACGCCCATGCTCGAGTTCCACGGCGGCGACGACCCCATCGTCCCGTACGAGGGCGAGACGGGCAACGGCGGCGAGCTGCCCGACGTGTTTGACTGGGCTTCCCGCTGGGCCCACAAGAACGGCTGCAAGTCCGACGGGCGCAAGAAGGTCCTCTACGACGGGCACGTCGAGCACTGGAGCTGGTGCGACGGCCTGGTTCAGCACTATAGGACTGACCACCAGAGTATGTTTTGTTCCGTCCCGTCCCGTTCGGCCGTGTTTGCTTCTTAACCTGCATGGCTTGTGTGTGTGTGTAGGTGTCAGCGCTGACCTTTTTGTGTGTAGGGCACTACTGGCCTTCGACGGAACCCAACTTGTCCATGGCGACCCAGAAGGATGGCGGACCGATGTATCTTGCGGCGACGGAGATGATGCAGTCGTTCTTTTCCAACTTTACCAGGCCGGCTGATGAGTAGGGTTGGAGTTGAAGTTGAAGTTGAAGGAGGAGGGGTGATTAGGTAATTACGGGTGGTACGTCATCGTTCTATGACGTGAGCGACAGTTTGGGACAGTCATGGTCCGAGATTCAACATGGCACCTCACCGATCACAGCGAGACGAGACGGAGAGGAGGCTCAACATCCGACGTTCAGGTTGGTACATGGCATGTTCGCGAAGGTTTAGTATAATAGTGGTAATTGTAATTAGCAAGTTTGAGCATAGTGCTCCGTACATACATACATACATTGTCTTTTCTTCTCCCCCCCTCCCCCCCCGGAGGCCATGCGCCACGCGTGACCTACGACTTGTTCAAAAGTTGCGTCCACGTCAGGCACTAGCCTGCTTCTAGCTCAGCGTTTGGCAGCCAAGCCACTCCATGGCCCGAACCAGAGGCACAGTGCAGTGCAGTGCAGCGCAGTGCAGCAAACAGCACACGCAGCAAGCGTCAGGCCAGGTGTCTTGTCGAGTCCAGACCTCAGGGACGGTCCCCCGTTCAATGGCTGTACAGAGTGGAATCCGGCATCCATTGTACATAAGCCAGAAGTTAGGTCTACTGCGTTGGTGTACGGAGTACCAGCGCCGTTGCCGCTATAGGAGCCTGTAAGTTTGAAGCCATCGCGCCAGCGCTCGTAGCGCCGGGCCGTTCCATGGGGAGCCGTTTAGTGCTAATACCCGTACTGCTAGTAGTATCCATTAGGGACCTGGAGTATCACCACCTACACAGCCACCCGATACACTTGCCCGGCATTATCACCAGAGGACGATTGGGCGTGGCACACTATAGAGCCCACTAATGGTTTTAAATGGTTTAACAAATGGCGACTGACAGAGGCTCCGGGTGGGCCAATTCTGGAACCACGGATTGGTCAGATGCTCCATTCACCTTTTTCTCTCAAGGTTTCTTTCTAGATACAACTTGGTAGACCCTCGACTCCGTATAACTGCCAGGTTCAATGTTAATCGAATATTCAGTAGGTATCCGTACCTCCTGCAGTGACTCCGGACGCGGATGTGGGGCAGCCGGTGCTGGTTGGGGACTGGGACGCATAGATAGCTCCAGTGGAACTCCGTTCATGGATTTCTTGTGCTAAACCGTTTAACCCTTGAGCCAGTTGGATGGAGCTCCATGTCATGCTTCCATCCTCCAACCTATCCCACCACCATTTATCGAGACATCATCACAGGCGTCTTGTCTCTTCGTACGAGTACATACCATATTCCTCTGTTCCTGTACATTTCAAAAGCATTGTACAACCTTTTGTTTCATCCTCATCCTCTTCCAATTTGCATACAGATGCACAAGTTCGCCTCATTGAAACCGGACAGGTATTACTGCTTACGACCAGCCGGCCCACTACCCGGCCTCAAACATGGCACCGCCAGGCTCGTCGTCGCAGCTGGACAGGAATACTGGTGTTGCCCAGCCCCAAGACCGCAGGTATGTCCTCGATACTATCACTACTACCACCACTGCCGTCCAAGGTAGTATTACTGCCAATATTCAATACACTCCGTATAGAGTATCGCCCTTTCAAAGTGTTTCCCTATAGGGAATCGGCAGTTTGCCTTGGACTAACACTTGATGTGGGAAGTTTGAAAGATGTAAATGCCGACGCCGATACCGGTTTCGAAGCCGTCTCTGCCATCCGCCGGCTTGCCCAAGACAGAGCACAGGGCAGGCTACCACCGGATCACAAGGGCGCCGTTCTGCTCGAGGAACTCCGTGGCATATTAATGCCCCACGAGGCGTCCGGTCCGTCGCCATCTCTGCCCGCACCTCCAGGCGACCCCCCTACCCTAGCGTGGTCCTCCCAGTATGAGAAAGGGCCCGAATTCCACAGGGTCGTGAGCTCCGTGGATCACACTCTCAACATCCAACCACGCACCGCCACCTTGCATCCCGGCGTCCATCCAGCCCACGCGAATGTTGCAGCTACGCCACTGCCGGCGCCGGATCCATGTCAATGCTGCCTCGGCCATGGCCAGATTACCGACACAAAAGGCGAGAATGACATCCCCCGCAACCGGCCCTCTCCCGACGTCCAGAACGGAGAAGCCCTCGTCTCCACCCAACTTAAGCGGAAGAGGGCGACAACCCCTCAACCCCTCGACCCCCGCCTCTTCAGCGACCATCCCCCCAGCGTAACATCATCCAAGAAGGGCAGGCTCACCGACGACTTCTTCGCCGCCGGACGACAGTTCGAGAATGACCGGGGCCAAGACAATGGCGGGCAACAGCTTGCGCTTGTGCAGGAGCTAGACGACTACTACCCTCCGGGCACCACGCTTGAGAATACGAGTGCACGGCCTCCAGGCTCGGGAAGCGGCAGCGGCAGTGGCAGCAGCAGCCACCCTTTGGCGGGTCCCGAGCCATCGCAGCAGCAGCAGCAGGGGCAGCGGAAGTCGAGGAAGCAGCGGAGGCGGCAGAAGCGGTCGCCCCTGTCTGATGAACAGCTTAAAGAGCGCTGGCGGCACTGTCCCTTTCGCCTCCACAGGCCCGATAAATACTCCGGCGACAAGTGGAAGCCATGCCAGACGATTTTCCGTCAAATATCCGAGATGGTCATCCATGCCGTACGGAAGCACGGCCTGATCCGCGGCAAGCTCCCGGGAGGCCAGATCCGCGAGGAGCCCCCGAATGGCCAGCGACGAAAATGGCCGAAATCCACGTACCTGGTCGAGTGCAAGGGGCCGGACCAGTATGGCAACAACAACATCGACTGCGACAAGTGTGCCACGGTCGCCGAATGGCCCGAGGACGAGGTTGTCGCCCTGGCCCTGAAGCACACCGGGTTGGCTGTCTGCCAGAGGTGCTATGAGCCCCAGACAGATCGGGCGGCCCTGTGGCGGCACTTGAAACTGCCGGTCGCCGTCTGCCTAGAGGCGGGCAAGGACATGGAAAATCAACGCAAGTACGATGCCTTCTGTGAGACATTTTGTTCGGACGGCAAGCCGCCAAGACGGAAGCTCCCTTCCTCCGCAACATCGACAACGGCGGCGTCGTCGCTTCCCCCTCCCCCAGCAGCGCCCCGTCCAATCGAGGGGAATATGGGTAGCACCAGTAGAGGCACCAGCGGCAACGCCGGCGACAACAAGGGGGGCGGCGTCCAAACCGTTGATCCCTCCGCGATCCATGTCAACACTCCACCACCCGAGCCCTATGATGCCTACGGCGAACTAACTGCCACGCCCTCCGCAGTGTTCGATGACACCGACTTCACCCCAACCCCGCTCCCGTCGGGCTTAACCGGTCCTGACGACCGGTCATTTTCGCAGCCTGTTCACGGTGCCACGGGGTTGAACTATTTTGGCCGCAACCAAAACGGAGAAGAGCCTGGCCACGGTGATGATCAGAGTGGCGCAGCGGTGGCCAACAACCAAGATTCTTCTGCTGTTGATGAAACCAACCTGTTTTTAGAACTTGAACAGCTGGGCTCTCCGACATCCCCGGGTTTCATGAATCAGCTTATCTCGGAGCTGGGGAATGGGACATTTGGTTTTTAGAGGTGGCGTATATAGGGCGAGTTCGGTTTTTGGAATGAACGGAAGCGGCATCGCGTATATGAAAAATGAAATACCCAGGGAGGGAAGCATGTTGGGAAAGAACAAGGCATTTACTGTTTTTAATACTTCATCCAGATCCGTGAATTTGGGTCTCGCTTATGATCGCATATACATCGTCATTTAGGCATTAGACCATTGGTTAGATGATATCTCATAGAGCAATGCATGTACGTTCAATGTGTAGCACACTCGAGGAAGTACATACCTCCTTCCAGCCCCAGCGGGAGATCGCCGGTTCTGCATGCGACTCTGACAAGGGTCGGAATCTTGTTAACCTCAACGAAGAGCTTCGCGCCTGGTGGGATAAGGGCACCGGAGTTTTGAGCTAATGAGCATAGTGCATGTATTTTTGTCAGTTGGGTAACTTCTTCAGGCTTCAAATGATGACTTTATCCGCTGTTTATTTTTCGCCTTCTCTTGCTGGGAGAGCACAGTGTAAAGGAAGATAAGCCACATAAGAAAGTAAGGGTCCGGGATCTCTCGATGTCCCCGTGGTTTGGGGTTTGACGCGATCTCGGTCGATGGAGCGGTGCTTGCACGCCACCTGGGAGATCGCACAGAACGGGGGCGTCATGAAGAACAAAGTGGCTCATAGCAAAGAACGATATACCGATAGTCTGGGCTCTCTTCGGTAGAGGCCTACGGAAAACCGTGCGATGACGATGGCAAGAATAACAAGAATGGTTTTGCAATAGCTTCTCACTCCTCGATGCACTGATGCACTCATCGCGGACCGCGTATCTTGACGGGAGCAAATGAGTTGCAGGAAGGCAGAGATGGAAAATGACAGAAGTGTCATACAGGGGCACTGGAAGCGCATGTTAGGTAAATGCATATTACTTCGTAAGAATTACCAGACACAACTCCGATCATGAATAGCAAGTGCAAGCAAGCGTTCCTCCCGTGCAAGCGCATGTTGAAACAGTGATCCCCGAGAGCAGAGATCGTCCTCCGAGTACCGTCCTCGGTCGCACACTCCACTCCACAAATGGGTGAAGACATATCTGAGAAACAGGGGGCATTACAAATGAATATGAGAGAGAACGGGCAGATAAAGGTTGGATGAAGTTTTGATGATGCCAACATGACAAGAGTAGAGACACGGTCGTCTCTAATATGATGTCGAGGCATCGGCGAATACTTGTTCCGCGATCAACTACTACGCCGTGATGAGAGCAGTATCACGACGTCTGAGGCTCAAACAAGATTTACGCTACCAAACACTCTGTCCTTTATTTTTATTTTTTGTTCTGCAGATTAGTCATTTGCCATTGACGAGAAGAACAATAACCATGGAAGATTGGTCCATGTACACATAGTGTACATATAGTAAGAGTCATCAATACGCTGTGGCGTTGAGGCCTGAAAATTCTCTGTGTTAATAGCACTGCCCACTCCAAAGTAGAAAAAGACGGCCTGCATGGTATGAATGCTACTCTGTCCGAGGTGCCACTTCTTGGGGTTCCATCCCCGCATAGGACAGCCTAACAGGACGCAAAGGGCTTTCTGCAGTCAATATAGTATTTACGTGGGGAGTAACCGTGGTGACGGATCTTTATACTTTGGAGTTGACAATTCTTGGGTCTCTTGGGTCCTCCAGGCTGCAGTCCATCGAGACCCATTCAACCATCCCCCCCGTAATTCCCAGTAGGCTGTACCCACCCCTGTAACCACCTGTAATACGTCACTGTCAGCCCCTGTGCCACCCCACGGCTCGCCTGTGGTTAAAGTGGTTGGCTCGAGCGCGCGCGCGACGACGCCCATGAGTCGGACGCGATCCTTTCACCATCCTATCTCGACCTCGCCTCATTTTCAGTCCGTCCATCCCATGTCTTGTCTTTGAAGATCTAAGGCTCATTCGCTTGTCTTCGTCCGTCATAAGCAGAGGCCCATCACCGCAGAGTAAAAGAGAAAAAGAATAAACGCTTCCAGCTTCACCTGATTGCGTCCCGCTGGTGCCGTCCCCCCCGTGGACCCGAGGGAGGTGGTCAATGTTCACGGTCTCCGTCCTTGTCTTTGTCTCGGCCAACACCAGCGCATGAAAAGAATCTAAAGGTCCAGGCAGCCATCATGGACGAAGTCGAACAGCTCAGCGAAGAGCTGACCTGTCAGCAGGTCATGCTCAGCTCCCTCGAAGATGCCGATTTTGATGGCGTTGAGCAGGAGCGGTCCGAGATGCGGTCCGAGATTGCCCGTCTGGGGAGGCTCATCGACAAGGCGAAACGAGGCGAGCCGCCCATCGAGGACTACTATGACAGCAACGAAGGTGAGGCACAATCCCCATAGAGTCTGGGCGTGCAGCCTGGCCTCTCTTTCTCCCTTTGCCATTTGTCCATTCCCATTTGCCCTGCCGCCCATCCTTCTGCCGCCAGATTGACTGACAAGGGAGCCATGACTGCAGATGACCGTGAACCGTCTCAGACAAACACGTCACATGCTCTTGAAATGGCCACGACTCCCTCTCCTCCCAGTACCTGTACGTACAGCCATTTTACCGCCAAGGTTCACTTCACTGCCACCATGACTTGACTGTGGCTCGCCTCATCTTCACAGATGTATTTCATCATATGGCGTCCCCTCTATCCCTCCAACATTCTGCGCGCGCTTCCTCTCTTTCTCTTTCTCTTTCTCTTTCTCTTCCTTCCCTGCCGCCTCCTTCTTCTTTCATACCAACGATAGTGTCCCGTCGCACTATTCAAGAGAGTGTTCGGATGAATACATACTGACATGGATATCAACTCCATTATAGACGCCCGTTATGACGGTGCTTCTGCAGGTCCGTCTTCAAGACCCCTAATAAGGGATCCTGTCTCTACCCCAAGCAGGCCTCCCGCCTCCGACGCAGGCTCCGTGTCTTTGCCAAGCAGGAAAAGGGAGCGCAGCACGACCCATCACAACGGCCTGGGTACGGCTTATAAGTCGCGAAGGACGACGCCAGTGCCATTCTCAACAGATGATGATGCCGTCTTTGGCACCCCTACCAAGCGAGCTGATCCGAGCAATGTCTCCGTTATTGACCTTACAGGGTATGACTATACAACCTTGAAACTTTTGAATTCTACTTGTTCTGACACCCCTCCCCCTTCATTATAGGGATGATACCTTCACAAGGTCAACCGGCTCCAGGCAGGCAAGAGAAGCAGCCCGCTACAAACAGGAAGTGGAAGACCACAAGATGGCTCTACATCTTTCCAGCCAGGGATCTTCCTCGCACGCTCCTTCCTCCAAGCATGGTTCAGCTTTTCCGCGGGTCCCATCTTCCCAAAGCCACTCGTCGTTCTCCGACCCTAACGATGCTTTTGACCGCATCATGGCTACGCAGCACCTTAATTCCGGGCCGATGAATCTGAGCCACGAAGAATCAAGCTGGCCTAGCCACGATGCCTCCCGGAAACACGAGGCCAGAACCACTCCCACTTGGGACGATGCCGCGCCTCGCATTCCAGGATCCTTTGATCCTTCTTGGGCCGAGCCCGCACAGCAAGGGCACCGGCCATCATTGCCTCCACCCTCCATGTCAGGCTTGAGGATACCGGCAGGTCTCAGCACTCTCCACTCGAATATTCCGAGGGATCTTCACGGGATGCCGTTGGGTCAGTCAGCCGCAACAAACGGCATGGGACGCCCGCTTCCTCCGCGACCGTATCCGACAAACCAGTTCGGGGCCTTCGCCGAAGGACCATTCCAAATGGGCAACGGATTCTCAAGCGCCCGCTCTCAGCCCTGGGGTGCTATGCCGCCTCACACAGACCACTTGTCTAACGTGATCAACCGGACTAGCCATTTCGACTATGTCAATGGGACTGACGGGTTTGGGAATGCGCTTCCTGAGAGGGTGACAGATTATCTTCACGACATCATGCACGACTCGAGGGTGTCGGAAAAGGAGCTGGATGATCTTCTGGAAAACATTCGCCCCGACATGGAGATCCCGGAAAAGGACCGAAACAACACGCCCGAAGGCCTCAAGGGAAGGTTGTACTACCACCAGGAGTTGGCCTTGACGTGGCTTCAGAAGATGGAGGCGGGATCAAACAAGGGCGGTATTCTCGCGGATGATATGGGCCTTGGCAAGACGATATCGGTCATATCACTCATGCTGTCGAGAAAGGCTACATCCCGGCCCAAGGTAAGAGTTCACGAACTGCTTGTTGAATCACTTATATTGGAAAATAGACTCTAACTGGTGAGAATTAGACCAACCTTGTCGTCGCGCCTCTCGCCCTGGTGCGACAGTGGGAAGAGGAGATCAGAACCAAGGTTAAGGCCCCGCATAGACTGTCGACCTTTATCTACCACAACAAGAAGGCAACGACCGACGACCTTCTCAAGTACGACGTCGTTCTCACCACCTACGGCACTCTAGCGGCGGAGCTCAAGCGGTTGGAGAAGATGCAGGAAGAGGATAGGGCACGGACGGTTGATTTCAACGACAAGCAGATTGCACAAAAGTTCCCGCTGCTACACCCCACCAAAGCCAACTTCTACCGCATCATCCTTGATGAGGCCCAATGTATCAAGAACCAGAAAAGCCAGACATCGAGGGCCGCCTGTCGTCTCCGCGGGACACATCGCTGGTGTCTCACTGGAACGCCCATGATGAACGGAGTTGTGGAGTTGTTTGCTCTGTTACAATTCCTCAAGATCAAGCCGTACTGTCACTGGGAGAACTTCAGAAAGGTAATTTGAGCTGGCGTTGTGTAGGCCCACGCTTTAGGTATCTCTGCTAACACATACTCTTTCTTATCTAGACATTTGGCACCTTGTTTGGCAAGCAGGGCGAGCCCAGAGGCCAGGCCATGAAGAGGCTGAGGACCATCCTCAAAGCCATTATGCTTCGACGCAAGAAGGATTCGCAGCTCGATGGAAAGCCCATCCTCCGACTGCCTGCGAAGAATGAGGAGCAGATTCATGTCGCGCTCTCGCCCGACGAGCTGGACTTCTACAAACAGCTCGAGAACAAGTCCCAGGTCCTCTTCAACAAATATCTCCGCGAAGGAACCGTCGGCAAGAACTACTCCAATATCCTTGTACTCCTGTTGCGACTGCGGCAGGCATGCTGCCACCCGCATCTGAACCTGGACGTCGAGGAGGCAAATACGGGAACGGTCGATACGACGGAGCTTGTCAAGGCCCTGGACGAGAACATCGTGGCTCGGATCAAAGATATCGACGCGTTTGAGTGCCCCATCTGCTACGACGCCGTCCAGAGCCCGTCCTTCTTCATTCCCTGTGGGCACGACAGCTGCCAGCAGTGTCTGACCCAGCTGGTAGACAGCACCATGGCCAACGCTATCCGCGAGGGCAACGAAAGCTCCAAGTGCCGGTGTCCCGTGTGTAGGGGCGAGTTTGACCCCAAGAAGTGCTTCACGTACGAGTCGTTCCGCGAGATCCACATGCCCGAAACGGTAGAGAAGGTTGAGATCGCCAAGGTAGAGGAAATTGAGGACAGTGAGGAAGATGACGGGCTCTCCGACTCGGACTCGGAGACAGATTCGGACGATGACGACGACGATGACGACCTCGATAGCAAGGGCAACCTCCTGGGCTTTATTGTCGACGACGACCAAGACGACACCAAGGATACGGTGTTTGGATCTGGTGATTCCAAGGAGAACATCAAGCCCCGTATGAAGGACAAGAAGAAGAAGGGGGGCAAGAAGGGCAAGGGCAAGGGCAAAGCAAAGGATAAGCTGGAGGAGGTGAAGCCCACAATGCTCAAGACGCTCCGCAAGGAGGCGTACAAGAACCGCGACACCTTCCGCCGGTACATGGCGTACCTGCGCAAGACGTGGCTGCCCTCGGCCAAGGTGACAGAGTGCCTCCGCCTGCTCCGCGACATCGAGGCGGCACCCCATAAGGATGGCGGCGGCAGCGAGAAGACGATTGTCTTCTCCCAGTGGACCTTTTTGCTGGACCTGATCGAGGTGGCGATGCGGCACGACGGCGGCTTCGCACACCGCCCGAAGCGCTACGACGGAAGCATGTCGGCCACGCAGCGCAACGACGCGGCGCACGCGTTCCGCAGCCGCACCGACGTCAAGGTGATTCTCGTGTCCCTCCGTGCCGGCAACGCGGGTCTCAACCTCACGGCCGCGTCGCGCGTCATCATCCTCGATCCCTTCTGGAACCCGTACATTGAGATGCAGGCCGTGGACCGCGCGTACCGCATCGGCCAGTCCCGCGAGGTGACGATCCATCGCATCCTCACCACCGACACGGTGGAGGACCGCATCATTGAGCTGCAGAACCGCAAGAAGGAGATGGTCGAGGCGGCGCTCGATGAGTCCGAGTCTCGCAAGATTGGCCGTCTATCCAACCAGGAACTCAGGTTCCTCTTTAACGGGAACTGATTTTTCTTCTGCTTTTTTTTTTCATCTCTTTCTGTGTTGAATTTGCCAACCTTTGTCAGATGTCTTTCCTTGTTCACCTTGTATTTCTGCTCTTGTCTTTTATGCCCCCTGATGGATACCCCCTTGACTACTACTCAGGTACTATGGTACTAGTAGTAGTTGCCCACGGATGTCACGATATAAACGCAGCGCTGTTTCTTCCCCACCACCACCACTACCACCAATGTTCTTCTTCTTTGTTTATTTTACCTTTATGTTTCTTTCGTTACGGAGTACAACGGAACACCGGATAATGGGGGCGGCGAAATGGGGTATACAACGGGCGCTGGGGAATACAGTCAGGTTCTATAGAATAAGAAAGGAATCGTGTGGGTGTGAAGACTGTCTTTTTTTGCCTTGATTTCATCTAGTCTGTTTGTCTCTGTGTCGTCTCTCTTGCTTGTATTTCATCTCGACCATGTCGCCACGGTCGACCACGTTTCGTGTGCAAAGATGTGCAAAGATGGAAGAAACTAGTTACTAGTAATGTTTGATTTGATCCGACTCGTCTTGTCATTCCATGCTTGTTTTACATGTCATCCGTGAATCCCCCAAAGCAACCCTTTGTTTTTGTGCCTGAACGCCCAAACTAAACTTAGTACCGATGATGCTCTTTCTTTACACCCTTCTCACGCTTGACCTTCTCTGTCTTGATATCCTGCTTGACCAACAGTGTCTTCTCTTCCTTTACGAGTACATCCTTCTTCTTGACCAAGACTGCCTCTTCTTCTGCCTTGGCCTTTACCTCCTGTTTGACTACTACTACTTTTAGCAGCACTGCGTTGCGCTTCTAGCGCGCCACAGAATCCGTCATCTCCTTGACAGCTTGCTCGAGCGTCTTTGCAGGTCCCTCGTCGCGGTAACCAGCCCACCTGAGCGTCCAGCCGGATGCCTTGCCGTCGGCGACAGAGTGATTCTGCACTGTGAGGACAGGAGGAGGGATGACCGTGATGCTGGGGTCTCTGTCTTTGTTTTTGTCCTTGTCGCCCTTCGTGTCGGACCCAGGTCCCACGTGGAACAGGCACTGCCAGTGGTCGTTATCCGCGCGACGAATGGCCGTTCCCTGGACGTTGCGGGTCCACACGCTGCTGCCGTCGGCAACAGTGCTGGCAGCGGAGTCTGGCTCGCGGGTGAGGCGGGCGAGGAAGAGCTCGGTCAGGAGGCGACCGGTCGCGGTGGAGAGGTACTCGGACAGGGCGCGCATGGAGGGGTACCCGTCGCGGTGGGGCGGGCAGACGGCCTCGAGGGCCGGGGCGGGCAGCAGGATGTGGTAGTACGTTGCCGTGACGGGGTAGAGGTGGGTGCGCCCGCGGATGGTGAAGGACACGTCGGGGAGGAGGTTGACGACCATGTGGAAGTCCGAGGGCTGAACGGTATTGCGGATAAAGAGCTGCGAGGCGGGCATCTGAGGGAGTGGGAGCGCGCGCGAGGCGGAATCGGAAGGGGCCTGGTGGCCCGTCTTGAGGGTGAAGGATGATGAGGCGAGGCCGGCCTTGCGCAGCGTCTGGACGAGCCCACCGACGAACTTGGTGCACGACTCGATATTGCGGGCAAACGTGGCGCGGGCGATGACGGGCCGCAGCAGCGTGTAGGGTGTCTGTCCGCGGCTGCGGGGGTAGTGCGGTGGCAGGGGTCGCTTGCGCATCAGCTCGTTATGCCGGTGCGCGTAGCTCAGGAGCAGGTGCAGCACCAGCGAAATCTGCTCCGCCGTGTCGTCCTCGGGCAAGGTCGTCACGTCGTCGGCCAGCGGGGAGTCTGGTGACTGGAAGCGGATGGTGATCTTTGTGTCGTCGTCCATGTCGTATGTGAGGTTCGTACCGAGGAGGCCGACGTCGTAGGCTGCCAGGGAGCGTGCCTCGCGGCCCAGCTCGTGCCATAGCTCCTCGTCAAACAGCTTGTTACGGGCTTGCAGGACGCGGGTCTCAAGGGGCGACTCGTCTTCGTGGGGTGGGTCGAGTGCGCAGCGGCCCGTGACCTCGCCTTGTCGTTCGCAGGTGATGATGAGCCTTTGTGACAGGAGACGGACGAGGCTTCTGTCCAGGTTGGCCGAGCCATCCTCGTCTCTCCGCATGGGGACCAGTCCCATTGCTTTGAATTCGGGCGTGGCTATGTTGGTGTCAGTCACAGTATTCACTACTAATGGTTCCGTCGATAGGACAGGCAAGGACTAACCTTCTGAGAAGCCGACCCTGACACCGAGGGTATGCTTGTCCTGGGGTGTCTTGCAGATTGACCATCCCTTGGCCTTGACACCCATGATGTCCTCCCAGTACTTGGTCTCGGACTGCATCTCGTCCGACAAGAACGAGCATGCCGCCTGGGCTGAGTCTCTCGTCTTGTTGACTTCCATGAGAGTCCAGCCTAGGGCGATGGTCTCGTGATCTTTGTCCTTTGCCTCGTTAGGTATGGGCTCCTCGAGGCGATCGGAGCCAAGAGAACCAATGCCAACCACTTCGCGGAGTTGCTTAGACAAGGTCAGGCTGGCCTGGGTGGGGTTCTGTTTAGACAGCAGGAGCGAGATGGAGTCGAGGGTGAGCATTGCCGTGTGGGCAGCCATGCTGTTGAGAATCTTGGTTAGCAAGCGGTGCAACAGTGAATCGTACATGTCGGATAGCAGCCATCATCTGCGTCCGTAGCTGAGTTGACTGTATGCTTACTCGACATTTTTCAAGACCTCGAGACGGGCCTGTTGAGGGTCGACAGCGGTATCATTGGCATCGTCATTTTCATTGTCCTCAGAGGAGGAGGCCATGTCCACATCGTCGTCATCATCGTCGTCTCGGGCAGCAGCTTCAGAGGCGCCTCCCAAAGCCTGCCTCGCTGCCTCCTCCCTCAACTTGGCGGCCGTGATGGAGCGGAACCCGCCTGGCTGGGCATTGACACGTGCAATGAATTCGGAGACATTTTTGGGCTTCTTGTCGGAGACGGGGAAGGGCTTGAGGGAGAGAGCGGTGCCGTCTGGTGCGGGCGCCATTGTTCGGCCGGTCGGTCCTATTGCGGGTGCGGAGGCGACATGCGATGCGGCCGGCGGCAGAGAGGTCTGCAGGGGGGTGCGAGCGTGCAGTTGGCGATGGAGGCTTGCGGTACGCAGAAGGCAGAAGGTAGAGGGAAGCTTGGAGTGTTTTGTTGTGTGGTTGCGAGGCTGAAGATCAGGCTGGGAGCTGGACGGGCTGGAAGTGGTGATGCGACAACGGACGGTGGTTGGTGTCGTGAATTGGCATTGTCATGCTAGTGCGTGAATGGAGCTCTATCATGGTGTGAACAGTGCTGTTCCAAGCTCTATAGGCGGCTCTCCAGGCTCTGGGCACCTGCGATTTCTAGGCCTATGTCGCTCCTTGGAAGCAGCCGAAGAGGGAATAGAATTAGTGGGTCTTCTATATTACGATTCTCCAATGATGGCGAACCTCTTTCTTTGCGTAATACAGCAGCAGCAGGTGCCACCCACAACGTACGACGAATGGCCCATGGCCAGCAGGTGCGGCCTGCGTACCTGCCACGTCTCTTCCCTACGTCAATGGCACCTTCCTCGAGGTCCCCGGCATTCAATTGGGGCAGGTGCAACTGCCTGTCAGTATAGCTCGACAGCATAATCTGGTATTTATAGCATCGGCGGTGCTAGGGGTCCCTCGAGCCCGAAGCCGGTGGCGCATGATGGGCGGCTGCGGCATTTGAGCAGCTGGCAGTACTTGTACGTGGTGCTACTCTGCATCTACAGGCTACAGCAGGGTTCCAACACTAACTCAACTTAAGATGCGGACTAGCTGTTACATGTATGAATACCGTAACCTTGAAGCCGTTGATCTTATACATACTGGGCCTCTAGCACTGCGTAGTACCGCGCAGTACTATGCGGTTAAAAAACTAGACGGAGAGAACTACGACGTAATGCGGTGCCCCGCCGCCAGCAGCAGCAGAGGTGAGGATAGGATTGTACATTCATCCATACAAAAGGCCAACAGAACAGACTTCTGTTGGCTCCCAGGATCAGGAGAATGCCAAGGTTAGGGCATAAAAGCGCAGGAAAGTGGTAGATGGAAAACTCACCTGATTTCGTCTTCTTTAAGAACGATTCTCGCCTCCATTCTCGATCCACTCCACGGAGCACGGCGCACATGGCACCAAGGGGAGGAGCCAGGCCCCGGGGCCACGTCGGTGAGAGGGCGTATGTCATGGAGCCGCAACATTTTTCAAAAACGGCGGCAGCGGCGGCGGCGGAGGAGCAGAAAGATACTCAGGAAGTACATACCTTACTGATAGAGTCTTGGTTAGGAGAAAAGTATCCCCGAGGTAGCCGGGGACCTGGACCCTCCCCCCCGCGGCAGCCGATAACGATAAGAGCTCGACCATCATCATGTGGGTGGGCTCTCTCTCTGCTCTGGGCCTCTCTTGGCTCTGGCCCCCCGCGCCATATTTTTTTTGCTCGTCACGCCCAGCCAGAAAATGCCCTCGGACTGCCCCGATGCCAATTGCGGCTCTGCTCCCCATTGACCCTGACTCTGTGCTGTTTTGCCTCATCTCCCCCTCTCTCCTCCCCGGCATTCCTCCCGTTTTCCCAAGGTCGGAGACGACAATTGTAGTCAGTCACCTGTTTTCACCACGTCATCTCGCCAGTTACTCGTATACGGGAGAGTAGAGGACCCCACCAAACGTCCCCTCGCCCAGTCTGCCCTAGCCTCGACCGGTCTTTCTCTATTTACCACCGGGCCGGGTTTTGCTTGCGTCTGTCTCTGTGACATTTTTGCCTCTTCCCACCGCCGCCGGACTTGGGATAAATGCCTCCCAGCTCCTCCTCCCCCTACCAACGCGCGTTCAGTCGTCCCGTCGAAATCCTCCTCGCGCCTTTTCGCCAGCTACTTGCAACTCTCTGGCGCCGTCTTCTATTCCTGATCCCTGCTCCTGCTCTGCGTCGCTTCAACGCAGCAGTTGCGTCATCGACATCTACCAACAACTACAACAACAGCTACAGCAACAGCAGCAACGGCAAGATGGCTTCTGCCGCTGCTCCCAAGAAAAAGATTGCCGTCATGACCTCGGGGGGTGACTCCCCCGGCATGAACGGCGTGGTGCGCGCCGTGGTCCGCACCGCCATCCACATGGGCTGCGACGCCTTCTGCGTCTACGAGGGCTACGAGGGCCTGGTCCAGGGCGGCGACCTGATCCGCCAGATGGAGTGGGACGATGTGCGCGGCTGGCTCTCGGAGGGCGGAACCCTCATTGGCACGGCCCGGTGCATGGCCTTTTACGAGCGTCCCGGCCGCCTCACGGCCGCCAAGAACATGATCCTCAACGGCATCGACGCCCTCATCATCTGCGGCGGAGACGGCTCCCTCACCGGTGCCGACCGCTTCCGCGCCGAGTGGCCCTCGCTCGTCGACGAGCTCGTCGCCCAGAAGGAGCTCACCGAGAAGCAGGTCGCCCCCTACAGGCACCTCAACATTGTCGGCCTCGTCGGCTCCATCGACAACGACCTCTCCGGCACCGACGCCACCATTGGCTGCTACTCGTCCCTCGCCCGCATCTGCGAGATGGTCGACTACATTGAGGCCACGGCCTCGTCCCACTCGCGCGCCTTTGTCATCGAGGTCATGGGCCGCCACTGCGGCTGGCTCGCCCTCATGGCCGGCGTCGCCACAGGCGCCGACTTTGTCTTTATCCCCGAGCGTCCTAGGGGTACCAACTGGAAGGACGAGATGTGCACAGTTGTCCGTCGTGTAAGTGAAGTCCCCATTATTCACTGCTGTGATCTGCTCTGCAGTGCACTATGGTGCTCTGCGGTGGCCTACAATGTTCTCTGTCTCCAATTGTGTCGTAGACAAGCATACTGACGAACCCTGTGAAACCATTAGCACCGCAAAATGGGCAAGCGCAAGACCATTGTCATCGTCGCCGAGGGTGCCCGCGACCAGAACGGCACGAAGATCACCGTCGACGAGATCAGGGACCTGCTAGCCGACAAGACCGAGGGCGGCCTGGGCCTCGACACGCGCATCACGACGCTCGGCCACGTCCAGCGCGGTGGCACCGCCGTCGCCTACGACCGCATGCTGGCTACTCTCCAGGGTGTCGAGGCTGTCAAGGCCGTTCTCGAGGCCACGCCCGAGACCGAGACGTGCTTCATCGCCGTCAACGAGGCCAAGATTGTCCGCAAGCCCCTCATGCAGGCCGTCAAGGAGACCAAGGAGGTGGCCACGGCCGTCGACAGCAAGGACTTTGACAAGGCCATGGCTCTCCGTGACACCGAGTTTGCCGACCAGTACCAGTCTTACATTACCACGACGAATGTCCTGGTCGATGACTTTAAGCTTCCTCAAAAGGACGTGAGTACAACCCAACCCACCACTCGTTCTTCTACAAGCCCTGGAGATGGGGGATCGGAACCTACCGTGGTTAAGGAGACCGCATTTACTGACTTCCCATCCTGAAATAGCGCATGAAGATCGGCTTCATCAACGTCGGTGCCCCCGCCGGTGGCATGAACGCTGCCGTCCGCAGCGCCGTGGCCTACTGCATCACGCGTGGACACGAGCCGATTGCGATCCACAACGGTTTCGCGGGCCTGACGCGACACCACGACGACAAGCCGGTGGGCGCCGTGCGGCCATTCGACTGGCTCGAGGTGGAGGGCTGGGCAAGCAAGGGTGGATCGGAGATTGGAACGAACCGCGAGCTCCCGGCCGAGTCGGGCATGGACCTGGTGGCGAGCCTGATCAAGAAGTACGAGTTCGACGCGCTGTTCCTGGTGGGCGGCTTCGAGGCGTTCCACGCGGTGTCGCAGCTGCGGCAGGCGCGGGACGAGTTCCCGTCGCTGTGCATCCCGATGGTGCTGCTGCCGGCGACCATCTCGAACAACGTGCCGGGGACGGAGTACTCGCTGGGCTCGGACACGTGCCTGAACGAGCTGACTAACTACTGCGACAAGATCAAGCAGTCGGCGTCGGCGACGCGGCGCCGCGTCTTCGTCATTGAGACGCAGGGCGGCCGGTCGGGATACATTGCGACGCTGGCGGGTCTGGGCGTGGGTGCCATCGCGGTGTACACGCCTGAGGAGGGCATCAGCCTGCAGATGCTCAACGCGGACGTGATGCACCTTAACGAGGTGTTCCGCAAGGACAAGGGCCAGTCGCGGGCGGGTCGCCTGATCCTGGTCAACGAGAAGGCCAGCAAGGTGTACGACGCCAAGCTGATTGCGAGCATCATCCGCGACGAGGCGCACGACCGGTTCGAGAGCCGCGAGAGCATCCCGGGCCACGTGCAGCAGGGCGGCGTGCCGTCGGCGATGGACCGGTGCCGTGCGGTGCGGCTGGCCATCAAGTGCATCCAGCACCTGGAGGGGTACGGGTGCAACTCGGCGGAGCGGGTCAAGGCGGACCCGCAGAGCGCGAGCGTCATCGGGATCCAGAAGTCCGAGGTGGTCTTCTCGCCGATGGTGGAGCTCGAGGACAAGTCGGTGACGGACTGGTCGAACCGGCGGCCGCAGCAGGCGCACTGGCTCGACATGCGCGAGGTGGTGGACATGCTGGGCGGCAGGCCCGAGTACCCGAAGCCGACCAAGGCTCTGGAGGGCTGGAAGGCAAAGGATGCCAAGAGGGGGATGTTTGACGAGTAGATGAGTTATGCATGGGGAAATGTCTTTACAGTTAAGAGTTACGCACGTCATATGATGAATATAAAATATCTACGAATGTTGATTCATGTGTGCCGTCCATGTCTGGTGTCTATGGAGTAGTACTAGTAGTTTGTGTATGGATGTGTCCCAAGGTGTCTGGGTCATTCGCTCCCGTACCATGACGGTATGCACGAGTACGTAACGTGTTTTATATCAAGAGGATGAGGCACGGCACTGGCACAGGCACGGGAACGGGCACCGGCACGGGCACGAGTGCACGTCATAGGTTTTGATACTATTAGTAGTACTACTAGTAGGTACTATCAGATCTATCTATGGACTAGTACGGAGTATTACGGAGTACTTTGTATATCATTCTCGGTGGTCGTATACTGGTACTCGTAGTGCAGATTAATAGTACGGAGTGCTAGTAAGTAGTAGTACTAGTACTCCGTAATACTCTGTAGATCAAGAAGGAGCCAAAGACAATGACATTTGCATTTTCCATTTGCATGGGACATGGGTCGATCAGATCTCGGGTCGCCTGGGGGGCTTGGGGGGGGAGCCTTGTTGGAGGCTGGAGGCTGGGAAACCGGGCTGTGTACAGAGTACATTGTCCTCGTACATTGTACTCGTACAATTATGCAGGATTGCGTCAACGGCGGGGAGAGAAGGAGCTGGGACGCTGGGACGCTGGACGGAGGCCCCGCCGGCAAAAGTTGGCACTGGGCAGAAGAAGAGAAGATGGTGGCGTGGCGGGAGGGGAGGCAAAAAAAAAAGACGAGGACAATGATGATGTTGTATCTCTCTATCTCTCTGGGTTGGATCACGGAAATGTGTGTGTGTGTGTGTGTCGCAGGATGCTTCCTTGCTGCAGAGGGATAAAATTACTCGTACATGCTGTACGCTGTATGTACGCTTAGGTGCTCCGTAGATGTGCAGTACGTAGGGGATCCTGCTGCTGCTGCTTCTGCTGCTGCTGCTGCTGCGGGAGAAGAGTCCTTCCATGTTACCAGAGTGCTTGATGCAGGCGCAGCCGCCGGCGCCGCTGAGCCTGTGCCTGTGACCCAGTTTGAGGCCCATGCGGCATCCTCGTTCGTCTCATGCACCTCGTCATCCATCCTTGATGACCCATCCTTGATGACCCCTCATCTCACCACCCGCGGGGCCACACAACCACACAGCACAGGCTCACAGCAGAGGCTGCCCAGCCTGGCGCCGGCGGTTGCGGACCAGCACCCCCCTGTCTCTTTGCAGAGAGGCACGTTCCGTTCTGCCTCTGCTTCTGCTGCAGTTCTCGTCGGGTCTGATCAGGCCAGGCCAGGCGAGACCAGGCCTGCTGCCCGGTGTCAGCGCTTCTGCAGGGCTGGGCGGTTCGCTTTCACCCGTTTTACTTGTACTTGCTCTCTTTTGTGCCCTCTTTTCCTGTCGTGACCAACAGGGCATTTTTCCCCTTCTTTACTCCGTACATCCTACTGCCTACTCCTCTTCTTCTCTTCCTCTTGTCTTCTTCATTCAACCCCCGTTGTCTTGTTGTTGCGTTACCCAACTTGCAACACACAACACCACACCACCTGATACTATACTAGTAGTAGGTATTATACTATACTACTCCCTGTATACTACGGAGTACTCCTTGTATACTACTCCCTGTATACTGGTATACTCGTGGTGTCACCATGCCTCGCATAAACTCCTTCGAGGAGGACTACTACCCGGCCCCACGCCAGTCGGATCCAACCTTTGACGACTCCTACCGACGACGCCAGACGCGGACACGCAGCCGGAGCAGACCCGCCGCCAGCTCGCGCACGCCCGCCTTCCTGCGAGACGATCGCCGCCCCGAGGCCGGGCCCATGGTCCTCCGCCAGCGCGATGTTGAGACCTACGACCGCCACCGGCCCACGAGCACCGACAGCCAGCGGGCCCAGGACCACCGCATGGCCCGCCGCCTGGGCGGCAACCCGGACCAGGCGTACTACGACGACGAGTACGAAGCCCCGCGCCGGGCCCGTTCCGTCGACCGCATCCGCACGCGCGTGACGGAGCGCCAGCGCGACTACTCGCCGTCGTCGCTGTCCGACTCGTCCGACGACACGTCCTCCATCGCCGCCTCATCCGAGGCCTCGTCTCCCCCCGCCCCCGCCCGTCGCGTGCGCGGCCCCACGGTCGAGCGCGACGTCATCACCCACTACCGCGGCATCGACCACGGCACCGTGCCCGCACGCCCTCCCAGCCCGCCCCCGCCCCAGCCCGCGGCCAGGCCCTACGTGACGGCCACGCGCGGCCGCGAGACCGACATTGACGTGTCGCTCAACTCGCGCGGCGACATCGACGTCGACGTCGACGTGCGCAGCCGCTCGCGCTCCCGCAGCCGCCACCACAGCCGCCACCCCTCCATGCACCAGCACCTGCAGCCCCGCGGCAGCAGCGGCCGGCTCGTCGTCGGCGGGCCCGCTGCCCACGGCCGCCACAAGCGCGCCCGCTCCGCCGCCCCCGCCTACCCCCCCGTCCAGGACGAGGCCGGCCGCATCGCCGGCGCCATCGACTCGCGCGGCCGCATGGGCGAGGCCTACGGCGGCGCCACCCGCGACTGGACCATCGTCGACGTGCCCCCCGGCACCGAGAGGGTCCGCATGTCGGGCATCGGCGGCGGCGCCACCGACACCGCCTGGAGCAAGTACTCGGGCGTCCGGCGCACACAGTTCATCCCCGGGCCTACGGGCCAGCCCCAGCCCCAGCCGCTGCCCGCCCCCTCCAGGCACCGCAGCAGGCGCAAGAGCATGGGTGAGCGCCAGAGGGAGCTCGAGGTCCAGGTCGACATCGACAGACGCCGCAGCAGGACGCCCCAGCCCCCGCCGCAGCAGACCCCGCCGCGCGAGATGTGGACCGAGGTCAGCAAGGATCTCGTCAACAGGGAGGCCATCGAGCGTCTGGGCTACGAGTACGAGGACACGCCCTGGTTCTACTACATTATGACGTATCTGCAATATGTGAGTTATACCAGTTTTTTTCTTTCCTTCTTCCTTCTTCCCTACTTCTTTCTTCCTTTCTTTCTCCTTTCTTTCTAGTACTTTGTACTTGGATATGTCCCCGACTAGACTTGGAACGACATGACCAGTGGAGAGAGACTCAGTACTGACCATATCCCAGGACGACGTTCTCCAACTCATCGAGTTGACAAAGGATATCCGACGCAGGCGCAAGGAGCGCGAGAGGGAGAGGGAGTACTACCGCTACCACGGCCACGGCCACGGCCACAGCCACCACCACTATGCTGCACCGCCGCCACCGCCTCCGCCGCCGCCCGCCAGGGAGATGATTTACGATGTGCCGTACTACTAGATGGGGAGGTGCGTCTGCATCGGCATCTGCGTCTGCGTCTTGTAAGAGGGATGGTACTACGTTTGGGTACATGTATGGAGAGGGAGTCCAGACTGCACTCATGATTTTCACTTACGATCTTCACCTACGATTTTCCATATAACGTCGTTGATTTTTTTTATTGTTTTGGTTTTTTTTTACACTTATGACTGAATGATGTTTTCATATACATAGCTTGTCAAATTTGAATTTGGTATCTTTGCTTTCTTGGCTGTCTACTGGGCTTGTCTTGTGTCGACTCTTATAAGCATACACCTTGGCTGATGTCTGCTGGGCTTGTCTTGTCAACTCTTACATCGTACACTTTCTTGCCTGATATCTACTGGGCTTGGCTTGTCAACTCCTATAATCATACACTTTCTTGCTTGATGTCTGCTGGGCTTATATTGGGTCAGCTCTTATAATCATACACTATTAATAGTTTTTCGTGGAAGCAGGCAGAATGATGCGTACAGGCACAAGGCCGAATCAATGCTTCCGTGGGCGGTGAACAACAATCTGGCTGGTCAACTCTGATGCTGTTGCGGCCCAACCACACCGTCTGTTTAACAGTATTGGATTCTATTCAGCGGCCTGCCTGTACGAAATACACCATGACCACTGACCAGCAGACAAGTTGGATGCCTAAATGAGTCATACTAGAGTACGTGTGCTTGATGCATCGTCACGGCCGTATTGATCGCTGCCAGATTTTTGAGATATATAGGGTAGTCCGTAGCCTTGATCATCACGTGACTACCAGAAAAGACGCCGACCATGGGAAGCGGCGAAGACAGCGTAGAGTAGTATTTCGTTGCTTCATGATTGAGTCTTTACGAATACGGAGTAGTAATAGTATTGCAATAGTTGGAAGTAACAATATTCCGTACTTGCAATGGAATACCCAAGCCGGGGAACGATACTCCGCAACTGTCCGCCACGAAATTGCGATAAAAATTTTGAACGGCAAATGAGTCTGCAAGTCAACCATTAATCTCCACGGGATTATGACCAACAGCGGTCGTTGCCGTGGAAGGAAGAGCAAGTGGGGGTGAGAGAATGCAATATTTACTTGGGAGCAGAGGAAGGGAGCAAAAAACAACAACAGAGCAATAGACAATAGAACTGGAGTACTCCGTAATACTCTGTATTAATACAGTGTCCAGTGCAGGATAAGGGTACGAGTGCAGCATATTACTTGTATGGAGCAGAAAGCCCCATTGGCTATTTGCTGACAGGTCGACCTCCCCACATCTGCCTCTTATTCTAGACCTGCACTGCAGTGCACTTTAAGGGATGGAAGTGGAAAGGGGACGACGAGGGGCAAAAAGGAGAGAGAGAGAGAACGGGACATAAAACATGTGAACAGCTTGCATTCCTGTTTCTTGAGTCAAAAGGATGACAGCCCTTGATGAGTGAGTGTATCAGTAGGTGCGGAAGAACACCTCGAGGCTCGACTTGACCCCTCTTGTCCAAAGTTTGCACCGTCCTTGGGAGGCTCCGGAGTGCTGCGTCATCATCTTGGGCCCCTAGAATGACCGACGGCAGGCCTGGCACTCACTCTAGGTACTCCGTAGAGTCTAGGGGTTCTCGCCTCGGCTTGGTGCCACGCGGTACCCTAAGGGCTCTCTGCGTAGGGGGGAGGGACATTCATTGCACAAGAGGGGAAATTCAGCATGTGTCATTAGCACATGTGCTGTATTGGACTGGCCCTGTGTGAGGTCCGAGATTGGTACTTGCTGTGCTAGCTGTACGGAGGCCCTGGCTTCCAGTGGGATTGCACTGAAAGTAAGAGTAATGCGGAGTACAGAGCCAGAGCCCTACAGGTACAGAGGGCAGGCAGCTCACCGTACATATCCAACAGCCAAAGTAGTGCCTAGTATGGGGTCCATGTACAGACTCACGAGAAGAACTGTGATAAAGGAGGCGAGAAGCAGATGGGAGCCAGCGAATGAAGCAAAAGGAAACCATCTCTTTGTCTCTGTATCATCAACTACTACGTGGCCACCATACCACCGTTGTGCTGCTGCTGCTGCTTTCTTCCAGCACCCCCCGTGCAATTGAGGCTAAGCCCAGTCAGCACAAGCACAAGCACAGGCACAGGCAAAAGCAGGCAAAAAGCACACAGGGCAATTCCCTAGTTAGGCGTCCGCCCCCCCCTCCTCTCCCTCTCTCCTACGAGTAGCAAACCTCCGTTGCCTGCCTGCAGAGTGGAAAGGGCCCCCCTCCAACGCGGCCAAGCCAAAATAGACACCAAACACCACCACGTCCATTTTCAATCTTTCCTTCACCTCCTGCTTCCCATCATTTCTCGACCCTCATCTCCAAACGAGGCCCTGTACACTTTCTCCATCTGCCACGGTATCCTGACCTGCATAACTGCATCTCTGGACTCCTTCTACTTGGGCCTTCCCCCCCCCTTCCCTTTCTCTACCTTCCTTTTTTTTTGTCCACGCCCTTTTAACAACCCCCCTCTTGTCTACGTCCTCACGAGAGTCGCGCCCTTGTCCCTTGTTCTCTCCAACCGGACAAGCGATTAGAAGAAAGCCCATCTTTGCTTCTTCTCTTCTTCTCCCAGCAATCTTCGATACCGGTACAGCTGCTTCCTGCTGCTGTCATCGACATTTAAACTCGGACCTCTCCGCTTCCGAACTCGTGCACGGCACACCTACACTCCCACCGGCTGCTGCTCCTGTAGCCGTATGACGACACACCCTTCACGCCGCAACCATGTCGAGCTCCGAGATTAATCAGGTGCTCGCCAACTCGCTGTCTCCTGGTTAGTCTATATTCCTTCGTCGTCCGGTGCCTTGGCTGCTGTGGCCGTCCATAGGCAGAGCCGCGAGACCGCCCTTCCCCCCTCCTTTTCACGCCGTGCCCAGAACGTGAAAGTGACTAACACGGTGCTACAGACGCGAACCTGCGAAACTCTGCCGAGCAGCAACTGACTCAGGCTGCCGAGGGCAACTTCGTAAGTTGATTCCTTCTCTCCCCTTTGCCCTCCCCGTCTTCCCACCAGACGGAGGAGCGAGGAGGGGGTTCCGTTTGTCACTGCAGTGTCGCTGACCGCATAATTCCTTGGTTGTTTTAGCCCTTGTACCTCGCCACCCTCGTCCAGGAGCTTGCAAACGACCAAGCCGAGGGCTCCATCCGAACCGCCGCCGGTCTTGCCCTCAAGAACGCCTTCACAGCCCGCGATGCCGCTCGCCACCAGGAGCTCCAGTCGAAATGGCTGCAGCAGACCGACGACGACACCAAGAACAGGGTCAAGCAGCTGACCCTGCAGACCCTAGGCTCGAGCAACGCCCAGGCCGGTGCCGCCGCCGCCCAGGTCGTCTCCTCCATCGCCACCATTGAGCTGCCCCGCAACCAGTGGCCCGACCTGCTGCCCTTCCTCGTCAAGAATGTCAGCGAGGGCGCCGCCCACCAGAAGCAGGCCTCGCTCACCACCATTGGTTACATCTGCGAGACCCCCGACGCCGAGCTGCGCATGGCCCTCGTCGCCCACTCCAATGCCATCCTGACCGCCGTCGTCCAGGGTGCCCGCAAGGAGGAGACCAACCCCGAGGTCCGCCTCGCCGCCATCACCGCCCTCGGTGACTCCCTCGAGTTTGTCGGCAACAACTTCAAGCACGAGGGCGAGCGCAACTACATCATGCAGGTCGTCTGCGAGGCCACCCAGGCCGATGACTCGCGCATCCAGCAGGGTGCCTACGGCTGCCTCAACCGCATCATGAACCTCTACTACGACAACATGCGCTTCTACATGGAGAAGGCCCTCTTTGGCCTCACCATCCTCGGCATGAAGTCGGAGGACGAGGACGTCGCCAAGCTCGCTGTCGAGTTCTGGAGCACCGTCTGCGAGGAGGAGATCACCATCGAGGACGACAACGCCACCGTCGAGAGCTCCGACCAGATGCGCCCCTTCTACAACTTTGCCCGCGTCGCCGCCGGCGAGGTTGTCCCGGTCCTTCTCATGCTCCTCACCAAGCAGGACGAGGACGCCACCGACGACGAGTACAACATCTCGAGGGCCGCCTACCAGTGCCTGCAGCTCTACGCCCAGGCCGTCGGTGCTACCATCATCACCCCCGTCCTCTCCTTTGTTGAGGCCAACCTGCGCTCCGAGGACTGGCACCACCGCGATGCTGCCGTCTCCGCCTTTGGTGCCATCATGGAGCCCCACGAGGAGAAGTTCCTCGACCCCATTGTCAAGCAGGCTCTGCCCATCCTCATCTCCATGATGGACGACCCGTCCCTCCAGGTCCGCGACTCGACCGCCTACGCTCTCGGCCGCGTCACCGAGGCTTGCTCCGAGGCCATCGACCCCGACCAGCACCTGCCCACTCTCATCGAGTCCCTCTTCAAGGGTCTCCTCAGCAGCGCCAAGATGGCTCCCTCGTGCTGCTGGGCCCTCATGAACCTGGCCGAGCGCTTCGCCGGCGAGTACGGCGCGCCCACCAACGCCCTCACGCCCCACTTCAACAACGCCGTCACCACCCTGCTCGACGTCACCGCCCGCCAGGACGCTGAGACGTCGGTGCGCACCGCCTCGTACGAGGTGCTCAATGTCTTTGTCCAGAACGCCGCCACCGAGAGCCTGCAGCCCATCGCCTCCCTCTCCGACGTCATCATCAAGCGCCTCGAGGAGACGATCCCCCTGCAGTCCCAGGTCGTCAGCGTCGAGGACAAGATCACCCTCGAGGAGATGCAGAACAGCCTCTGCACTGTCCTCCAGGGTATCGTCACTCGCCTCGACAAGGACATCACCCCCCAGGGCGACCGCATCATGCAGACCCTCCTCCAGATCCTCAGCACCGTCGGCGGCAAGTCGAGCGTGCCCGAGGCCGTCTTTGCCTCGGTCAGCGCCCTGGCCAACGCCGTCGAGGAGGAGTTTATCAAGTACATGGACGCCTTCTCGCCCTTCCTGTACAACGCCCTCGGCAACCAGGAGGAGCCTGGCCTGTGCTCCATGGCCATTGGCCTCGTCAGCGACATCACCAGGTCCATTGGCGAGCGCAGCCAGCCGTACTGCGACACGTTTATGAACCTCCTGCTCACCAACCTGAGGAGCGCCGCTCTGTCTAACCAGTTCAAGCCTGCCATCCTGCAGTGCTTTGGCGATATTGCTGGCGCTATCGGCGGTCACTTTGAGACGTACCTGTCGGTCGTTGCCCAGGTTCTCGAGCAGGCGTCGACGGTCACGGCCTCGCCCGAGGGCCCCTACGAGATGTACGACTACGTCATCTCGCTCCGTGAGGGTATCATGGACGCCTGGGGTGGCATCATTGGTGCCATGAAGACCAGCAACAAGAGTGAGTTTCTCTCCCAATAGTTCCGTCATGTTCTATGTTCTATGATTATATGACTAACACCTCCCAGCCCAAGCCCTGCAGCAGTATGTCCCGAGCATCTTCCAGCTCCTGGGGCTCATTGCCAGCGACATGAACCGCAGCGAGTCGCTCATGCGCGCTTCCATGGGTGTCATTGGGTACGTTTTTCTCTCCCATGCCCATCCATGTCCCTGACAACCATCCAAACTAACATGAACTACCTAGTGACCTTGCCGATGCCTACCCCAACGGCGAGCTCGTCGACGCCTTCCGTCAGGACTGGGTGACTGCCCTGATCAAGGAGACCAAGACGAACCGCGACTTCACGCCCCGGACCACGGACACGGCCCGCTGGGCTCGCGAGCAGGTCAAGCGTCAGCTGGGCGGTGCGCAGAATGTCATGTCTTAGGGTCGTCTGCCCCAACCGAAAGACGCAGAAGCCTCGAAAGAAGTCTGCGATGACCTACGCCATCCGGAGAGCCAGGTATCAGTGCCGTCCCAGTGACATGGGCGACACCATGATGCAGCCTAGCTTGTCCACCTGGCTTGTCCAACCGCGTGTAAAGGGAATGGGCCCCCTTTGAACGTCAAATATTCCCCCTCCCTTCCTTTCCCTTCCCCTTCCCCTGCCCCCCCATCACAGCACATCACAGCACATCACAGCACCACACTTCACGAACAGAAACCCCCTCTCGCATGTCACAGCATAGCAGAAATGATTTTTATCTTATGAACGGCTTTATGTTATATAGAGCAAAACACTAATAACACAATACCCCTTCCCCCCTTCCCATCCCCCGCCCCAGCCACATCACAATCTCCTCTCACAGCACACAACCAAAGGGTCCTCGAACAAACCAACAGACTGTCTGTGTTTTTAGTACCAGACCAAGAACAACTGCCACTTTCTTGTTTGACCTCTTGGAACCACCCTTCCCCTCCCTTCCCCTTTCCCCGTCACTTCATCAATCCCCCTTCCATATCACTACACTTCCCCACGCCCCCCCATTTTTGTGTCACGCCCAACGTCACCGTTTGCAAAGTTTTTGAGATGAAGGAATAGAGAAATGTCATGTATTCGCGCCACCCACCCTGTCCGCCTTTTCATGTGTCCGAGAATCAGGCAGTGTAAAGAGGCAACAAGGGCAAGGGCAAGGGCAGGCGCCGGGCGGGTCCACATGGCCAGAGGTGGCAGGCAGATTGTTGCTCTGTTCTGATACTTTGTCGTGGTGGTGAACCCCCCGAAACCAAACAAAAGTCATGTAGAAAAGGATTACACACCAACCCGGGAGTCGGATGGTTTATTGATTTATACACTGCGTTATCATGATTAGTTGTGCGTGACGACCGAAGTGACCTGTCAGTGTGCATGTGTTACTGCTACTAATGCCTGCCTACATGTAGATCTGTTCTGTTTGTATGAAGGTGACAAGTATTAGCGCATGGTTCAAGTAGGCAGTCGATGGTATACTCTAGTGCCAACTACCACTCTGTATGTAGTATAGACAGCAGCAGTGGTACTAGGATGCACAAACGAGAGACACGAGCACTGCAGTATATAGACATCAGGACGAGTGTCGCGGAACTGGTATACAGGACAAGATGTCATCACACTGCATACATGTACAGACAGTAAGTAGGGTAAACTACCCTAGTTGCATCCTCTATACGGAGTACACACGTCCTGATCTTGCTTGTATAATACAAGCGCGGAGAATAGAGTAGATCAGAGCAGAGCAGGGTAGAGCAGAGGAATACCCAACGCGTTCATGTACTCGGCACATACAGACAGGCATACTACGTAATAGTCATTAGACACTTGTAGACAAACAGCGCACGTCCCTCGGACCAACAACTCCGACGACCTGCATCGAAACCACAGGCACAGCGCACCTTGTAATACTCGTAGTAGAATATCAGCCCTGCATCTCGTAGATTTCGATTACTCTGCACTGCACTGCACTGCACCACACACTAGACGTTTTCTGCACGACGGGATGAGTGCATACATGCATACATACATACACTTCCTCCGTGTCTCTACAGCTGCAGAACTGGGTCAAACTGCATGACATGCCTGACCTGCGTGGCTTGTGTCATCCCTGCGAAGCGGGCGGGCTACCCCGGACCAGACAAGACCGGACTAGACCAACCGAGTCGCCGTGTCGTCGTGTCGCACTGACTCGCAGCTTGGCATCCCATCCTCTTTCCTCTTCCCTCAGTTTTTGCTTTTGCTGGTACGCAGTACGGAGCTGCGACCGAGCGAACTATCTTGTTGGATCTACTAGTATCTACCTTGTTGACTACGACTATGATCCTGTACGCATATAATCACAGACATACTGATGCAAGACTTACATTCTCCCGCAGAGCGTAATCTGTGAAACCGTCATATATCACAACTTCATAGATTCATACGTCAACCATGGGTATATACGCGTACATGGCAAGTCTATATCTAAAACACAAAGCAAACCAAAGCCCCCCCAAGACATCCCATCCCTAGTACTCATCCCATGGACCAGACTTGCTCCATGACGAACCCCCAATATAAGACTGTAGCTCCGTCTCAAAGCCATCTGTGCGGGGTCCTAGAGCCGCCACAGGTGCAGCTGCCGTGTAAAACCCCCCATGGCCGCTGTTGGGTGTCGATGACACTGAGGGGGGAAACGCTGAGACAGACGTGGAAGCGGTGGGAGTAGAACTCATTCCATAGGACGAATGTGCCGCTGGCACGGTAGATGTAGATGCAGCGGCCGCAGCAGCAGCAGAAGCAGCAGTGGTACCAGGATGGTTGATGTACCTATCCAGCAGGACACCCATGGCACCGCCCTCGACGGCAGAGGCAGGATGCTGATGCTGATGCTGGTGCTGCTGCTGCTGCATGCGCTGAAAATACACTGCCTCATTGTGCTGGCCCGAGTTACTGGCCGCCACCATGAGCTCGTGGAAGGGAAAGGGGCTCGCGTGCTGCTGTGGCGTAGAAGGTTGCGCAGGGGCCTGCTGCTGGTGCTGAGAGTAGGAGAAGGGTGTAGACTGAGAGTACATGGACCCAGAAAAGGAAGATGACATTTCCTGCGACTGCTGTGACTGTGAGGGCGTAGAGGGAAGGGCTGGTGCCGGCGAGGGCTCTCCCCAGCTCAGGTCTGGTGGGGCATTCTTGACATCCGCCAGGGGATCCTCAGAATCCAACGGATTGGCATTTGGGTCGCGAAAGAACTTGTTTAGCGAATCGATCCATCTTCCGGCGAGGGGCCAGACCTCCTTGCACTGAATCAGTATGGCCTGCGTGCGAGAGAGCATGCGTGGGCCGGCGGCAGCAATGGTTGCATCAGGACAGACTTTCCGCCCACTATTGTTAGGATAATTCTGTAGATGTATATATGTAGACAGAGGGATGGAGGGGATGGGATGGGTTGGAAGAGATAGCAAAAAACATACTGTTTGGATATTTACATAGATAGGCTGAGAATAGAGCACAGCTGTAGACGCAAAAGGCAGCCATCTGAGCACCAACACTTTCGTCGACGGATCGGTTCGTGAATTGCGTATCAATCTGCTCAAACAGGCCATAAACGTTGGAGAAGAGCTGGCCAGATAGGGAAGAGAAGTAGGGTTTCTCATGCTCCCTCTTTTGATCGAGTTTGACGATGCTGCACGGTGTTAGTGAATGTGCCCCGAAGCCCATGTTTTCAAAATTTAACCTACTCTACCAGGTATGGCCGACGGGCTACAATGTTGCAAAGTCTCGTCATCATGGTTGTACCAAGATATCCCTCGTTGAAGTTAGCAGCCTGGAAACTCATGGGACTCTTGTCGACAGGCATCGACTTACAAGATCCTGGCCCTCAGCCTTGTGCTGGTGTAGAACAGCACTGCTCCACCTGTGCTGGGCCGGAAGCGACGCTTCCCAATCTCGCAGCATCTCCATCATCTGGCCTGACTGGCTCCCTGGATCCCAGGGGCGCGAGCTCCGGGAATAGCTGACAGCGCGCCGACTGACGGTCCCCCAGAAGTAGTGGATCTGGACAAAGGAGGCGAAGAGCGATCGGCTCGAGTTGCACACTAGCGAGGGGTTTTTGATGGCCGGTAGGGTATCGGCGAGTGCAGCACGGCTGCTGGGGAGGCGGCCGGCGGCAAAATCGGACTCGTCGCTTGGGAGCAGGGCTGTGATGTCCGAGGCAGCCAGAGACACGGGGTAGAATGGGCCCGAGTGGATGCTGTCTTGGCTATATAGGAGCCACTGGACTTTTGTGAGCATGTAGGACAGAGAAGCAGAGTATGAAATGGGAGAACCATAGAAAAAAGAGGGGAGGATATACATACCAAAGTACGACGGGCAGATTCAGAACGAATGACGGCGTCAGGCGCTGACGAGCGAGGAACTTGATACGTCTCCTCCCTATGTAGCTGCATGAGGGTGGCCAGGCGCATGGCGATGCCCATATTGATCTGTGTTTTTGTCGCATGGTTAGTTGCGACTGCACCCATGGATTACACAAGCTGTACTTACATGGCTCTTGTTGGTGAGGCCCGTACCCTGCTGGGAGATGCTGAGGAGGTAGAAGGCCTGACACCGCTCCAAAGTGGGCTCTTGGTAAATCTCACCGACGGCCATGGCGGCGGCTCGTTCCATGAAGAACTCGGCAGCAGCAAGACCGGTACCGAAACGGTGGGTTAGGGAAGGGCTCAGACGAGCTGAGACGCTCAGAATGGCGAGGAGGAGGAAGTGGTCAACAGACTGGGGCTCTGCGCGGAGCTTGTCTATGAATTGCTGCTTAGGGATGAACCCCAGCTGCAAGGAGTGGCGCGTGAAGCGGCGGACGGCGTCGACAATCTCATCGAGTGGCGGGAGAATCTCCCAATCGTCGGTTGGTGATGCTTCGTCATCATGGACTCCCGCGTCGAGCAGTCTGCGGCGTGTCTTGGCCGTGTCCTTTTTGATGCCCGTCTTGGCCGACCTGATACGGGGATGGCGATACTGGCGATCGTTGTCTGGCTGGCCCCTGACGGGGAAGATGCTGCGGGAGATGTTGCTTAGTATTGGACTCGGCGCTGCCCTAGGTTGTGCCGCTCTTTTTTCTCCTCCCTCTTTTGGTTCCCAACAGCGGTTCTTCTTGGGACCCGTTAGTTTCTGCATACGTACCAGTCTTGGGCTTCGATGCCAGCCTCATCACAGGCTTTGCAAGGCGGGCGTGCTTTGTCATGAACACACTTGCTTCTCATGCGGCGGCATCTGTGTACACGACGGGTCAGCCGACAAGGCGAAGGCATTTAGCCGTGTCCAGGTGCTATGACACTTTGGCACGGGGGCATGGGGGCATGGGCGGGAGCAGAGGCGGGAAGGTGCACCAGGAAAATAATCTTACCTCTTACAGGCTATTGGGGCTCTACGACGTATAGCCTGACCCGCAGCCTGGGAGCCGCCGGCCTCTGAGCCGGCAGTGGAATCGATAGCGAAGGGGTGATGGTGTTGAAGAGCGGCAGCATCGTGCCCGTGCCCCACGAAGTCCATGGTGGTGGAGGGCACCACCCGAGGATGGACCAGTCAAAGAAGGACCACTTGAAGAGGAGCCGGGCACCACGGCGGGGGCGGGACACGCGGGCGGCCGGCACGGCCTGATGTTCCAACGCAAGCGCCGTTTTTTTCTTGGCCACTTTGACAGCAGCAGTCGCACCAGATTGATGGAGCGGCAGTATTCAGGAAGGGATGAAAAGAGAAGAGCTGGAGTCACGGTGCCAGACAGTGGGAGGAAGGGTTTGCACGGGACGCCAACCGTCGTACAAACGCCATGTATTGCGTCTGGCCGGGGCGGGGTCTGGATCTGGACCTGAACCTGTCGCAACACGAGGCAAGAAGCTCAGATGCAAGTAGCCTAGGTGGTAGACCCAGAAGGTTAAACCCACGAGGTCACTCCCAGTATTACGAGCACTAGCACCTAGGATGGATGGGCCGGGGTGGTGTCCAGTCCATGTGGTGGGAGAACGGTAAGTGGGCTCTTTGGTGGAGAGGAATCCTGCCTGCCGGGACGCTGGTAAGAATTCTAGATGTGGTAGTCGTAACGAAGAAGAAAGAAAGAGGCCGCCGCTCGTGGGGTATAAGGCAGTGCACGCAAGGCTGAATTGAGTAAGAGCAGAGGCAAAGGCTGAAGTGAAGACTGGAAGAGGAACGAGGAAAGGGGAGGGGAGGAGGGGAAAGAAGTGGAAGAGGAAAAGAATTGAAGACGGCGATGGGGTTGATGTAGAAGTCAAGTTTAGATGGAGGAGAAGAGACAGTAAAATGGATACAACACACCGAGAGAGAGCGAGCCACACACACGCGCGCGCACTCGACAGGCAAGTGAGAGGGCAACAATTAGAGAGAGAGGGAAAGAGCTGTGGAGAGAGAAGTAGAGAGAGTCCGAGAGCGAGAGGGCGAGAGCAGGAAGGAGCGACCCGTGGGAGCAAGGCGACAACAGCACGACAGGCGGCTGCGAATAAAGGCAGGAGCGGTCGTAGCAGAAGCAGTGCACCTTCCTCTTCATCCATCAATCGTTGTCACGAGTCAACGAGTCAACGAGTCACCGAGTCGCCGAATGATTCTACGAGTTCCACGACCAAACTTGGAGGGTGACAACAAACAGTACATCGTACGTCTACTACTAAGGCATACCATGCGCTGTACGGAGCACGGAGTACTCGTACTCGTAGCAGCGAAGAAGAAACAACCCAGCACGCGCTCTCTCTGGCGTCACAATGGCAATCTTTTTTTTTTCAGCTCAGATGCTTGGATACCACCATGTCTCCCTGTTGGCCTCTTACCTTGGGGGCATGCCCTCAGCTACTAACAAAGTACTGTGCTGGGGGAGGGAGGGAGGGAGGGAGGGGATCGGGCTTTCTAACATGCAGATGTACGACGAGAATTGCCTGCAACCACTGAGCGGCGCTGCTAGTGCTGGCAGGGGGGCAGGGGTGCGCACATCCACGAGGAGGGCATATATGTGCAAAGCGTTATTGCTACAAAGTAATACGAAATACCGAGCACTCGATATCATGATGGCCAGGCAAACACTGTACTCCCTACACCACCAGAAACCCACCAAAAACATTACTCGCGGTCTGTTTTCGGCCGTGTCTGCGGTGTGGGAGAGTGTCGACGACCCGGCCGACTGGAGAGGGCTTGGGCCTCATAAGGATGAGATGCTAGACAATCCCCCGTCGACGGGAGCAAGGTCGGTCGCGCGTCGTCGTCTTCGTCGACCCTGTCGTTGGCTCCGGCCCCCCCTCCTCTGCTCCTCTCACTCGCCCGCCGCCCCACGTATGCACCTACGCACCTGCGCCTGCGCCTGATGTTTTGGCTGCCATGCCATTCCCATGCCCATGCACAAACGCCCTGGCACTGGCACGTTGGCAAGCAGGCGTGGGCATGGGCGGCGGCCGAAACCACATCGATCGCATGGCCGCAGGGTGAGATGTGAGAGAGGGTGGCGCTGGCGGGCCGCGAGTCAAAGGCAGCGGACGACATCATGGACAAAAAGAAAAGAAAAGGGGGAGGCGAAAGAAGAAAAGAACAGACTGCATCAGGCACTATTGCTATTCTGGCTCTAGGCTACAAGACTCTAGCAGTACTCTTGCCTACTACTGTACTGCTTGACTCAAACACCACACATTTTGGACATTGTATTGCCTCTGTAGGGAAATCCCGAGGATGGTCATGACACCTCCTTCGCAAGATTGCCACATATGCCGTATGCTGGACTCAGCCACATGCCGTCTGCGAGTCGACAGTGGTCGGTGTTGAGATTTGGGCTTGGGCATTGACGGCTTGACTCGTGTCAACTGTCAGTGCGGGTTGGCGAGTTGGCGAGTGGCAGTGGCTAATAATGGCCGTCGATCCGTTGATACGGCCATTGGAGTGGTTGGTAGCTAGCACGAATACGTTAATATTAACGGGTATGCCGTTCATTGCAACTGCTCAACGTGGTAGTTAAACTTATTACTATTGATTTGATAATACTAACACTAGCAGTAGTGTGGCGGAACGGCCCTTTCTTTGGGCCTCTAATCTCGCTCGATCGATAGATTGATTGATTCGATGATGAGTTGGATGCCAGGCTCAACCCTACTTGCCTGCGACCACTGACCACTGTACCAGTGACCAGCACCGTTGAACGGATGACATGGCTTCTATGTCATGACATATACGTTGCAGAAACAATGAGACATGGCGTACGAGTATGGACCTTTGGCCGTTACAATGCTTTCCCGGAGTAACAATCCTCCATCTCTGCACGGATACTCGGTTGTGCTTCGTAATACCTGTACAGAGAGGTCATGGAAAAAAGAAACGACAGCAACAACGAAAGCAACAGTATTCACCGTACTAGGTACCCGTAAGGAAGCCTCCAAATCTCCCGCGAATGAGGCCACCCCCAGAACCCCCCTGGCCTGGTGACGGTGGATCTAATGCACGTGACCCCCTTGAAGCTCTCCAATGGTCTCGCCCTTATGGATGCGGTTGCTCTTTCTGCTTGTCTGCCTGGTGCTTGCCAAAAGCAACAAAAGGAACAACTCCCTCAATCTCTCCTGGCCTCTCTCCTCCATTACTCGTACTTGTACGGAGTACAAAGTAATGATACTCGTACCTCCATGTCCCCAGCTCTCCAGCCTCAGGCCTCAGACCGCTCCTTGCGCGGTTCCGATATGACGAGGAAAAAGAAACGAAAGCAACATCCATCATCATTCATCCGTCATGTTTGCTTTGTCTGCACGCACACCAAACACACACACACACGCAGGCGTACTCTGTACAGCGAATAATACCACCGTACAGGTACGGAGTACTCCGTACAAACACTCTATTTCTCTGCTACTACTAACTTCGTACACGGCGATCCTTTCTTTCCCCATTCTGCTATTCTTCTTCTTTACATGTATGGAGTACTATCCGTACTTGGTACTTGGTATATTACTGATCACGGTCAACCCCACCCACACCTTGCCCCGACTCAGTCGGATTGACGGATACGGATTGCTCTCCGTACCATGCCTATGGACACCGGCCCTACTGTTACCTGCCCGTATACATGTATTCTCAAACAAACAATCTGCTCCTCCCCCCCTCCCCCCCCCTCCTGCTGGACTCTGGCTCTCTTGTTGTGTATTCTCCCGAGCTGCCCCCTTCTATCCCACAACGTCTTTCCCCGACTTCATCTTGTCTGTGCACGCATGAACCCCTTTCCCGCCTTGGCCGGTCGACCAAACAGAGCCAGCCAGCCAGCAAGCAAGCAAGCCATCCCAGCATGCGATCCGGAGCATGCTCGCCGACCACTGGGACGGTAATCCCCGTGTCCCTAATTCTACGCAGTTCTCGCCTGTGGTGGCCAAAGTAGAGCAGATGTATCCTCTACATACATTTTGACCTTGTACACGACATTTCAAACCCCAAAATGGGCCATTGGGGCCATATTGCTGGCGGCGCTGGCTGGGCTGGGCTGGGCTGTGACATGCAGTGAGCATGCGCCTGTCATCAACCAGGCCAGACCAGAGGCGCCGTCAATTTCAATGAGGCATGCCCCCTGGTGGTGGCGTACTGTCTTTTCCACTGGGACTGTGTTCAATATCACACCCCCTGGAGAAGAGCCACGTCTATGGGGAGATGACCGATTCAATTCTGCTTTCATCATTAGCTGTCGTCACTCGGCTCTCTGGAAGTGGCCGCTCGGCGGCGTGACAGGTCATCGGCAGCAGCAGCAGCAACAGCATCACGTACCTTGCAAGTCCCTCCGTTACCGTCCTCGGATCCTGAGAGTACACGAGTCGAAACCACCCTGGAGCGAGGTCGTGCTCCTCCATGGGATGCAGGAACACGCCCGCATCCTTGAGCTTGGCAGCGAGGGCAAACTCGGGAAACTGCTTGTCCTTTGGCAGGTAGGGAGACAGGTCAATCCAGAGGAAGAAGCCGGCATTTGATCCAGGGAGATAGTACACGCCCATGTCACGGAGACCCGCCGTGGCATGCCGGTACGCCGCGGCGAGCTTGGCGCGGCTCGTCTCGATGAAGGCGCGACGCCACTCGTCGTCACGGAGCATGGCCGTGCCCACGACGAGGCTGGGGCCCACCGTGGGGTGGAAGCGCGCCACGCTGTTAGCCGCCTTGAGGACCGACTTGCTCCGCGTGATGACGGCGCCCAATCGCAGGCCTGCCGCGCCAAAGTCCTTACTCAGCCCGTATGTGACGTGCAGCAGGCGCGAGTCAATGTGCTTCTCGATGTCAATAGACAGGATGGACGTGAAGGGCACGACATCGGGCTCGCCCGAGTCGAAGACGGAACACGCGTAGATCTCGTCGCTGATCAGGTGCAGACGGTGCTTCTGGCAGAATTCCAGGAGAGCCACGAGCGTCGAGCGGGGGTAGCAGCGGCCTGATACATGTCAGCGAACAACAACTTACAAAAGACGATGCCGAAGAAGGACGCAAAACAGAGGAAAGTGAAGGACATACCCAGTGGATTATGAGGATTGACGATAAACACAGCCTTGACCTGAACCCCCCGCGCCTTGCAGTCCTGTAGGGCCTCCTCGAACTTATCGACGACTGACTCATCAAAGCAGTCCGTCGCCGTCGTGTTGGCGTACTCGACGCGCACGCCAGCCTTGTTGAAGAAGTCAATCTCGAAGCGGCCATAGACCGGCCGGCTGGTGAGGAAGGCGTCGCCAGGGTTGGCCAGCGCCCAGGCCAGGGTGTCGTGCATGGCCGTAGCCGAGTCGGAGCACTCAATGTGGCTGGACTCGATGGGCGTGTGAGGACGCAGGTACTCGTTAAGATGGGCGGCCAGGGCAGCGGGGAAGTCGCTTAATGCTGGGGCGCTGCCGCGGTAGGAGAGCTCTTGGCCGGTGAAGTGGATCTGCCATGATGATGCTCTGTCAGTTATCGGTGATGGCAGTGATGGCTTCGGTGGTAGCGATGGCCTAGTAGATAAGATGGGACGGCAAGATGGGACGACAAGATGGGCCAGCAAGATGGGCCGGTATCGGGGGCGGGAGTGGGAGCAGGAGCTTTGGTTCATACATTCTTCTGGACAAACTCGGCCAGATCGCTGGTGACGAGAGTCTAAGTAATAACATGTCGGATGTGAGTGAGCTGGTTCATTGATATACATGTATTGCATGTACAGCGTGTACACACACGCACACGCACGCAGTCACGCAGGTCAGGCACAGCAATCTCTGTACTCTGCATCTGCATGATGCTTAATTGTGATTGCGATGGGAACCCACATTCTCAGCAGTGCTAAAGGCAACCAAACCATCCGGGTTCTTATCAGCGTCATAGTCACCCCTCGAGGCAAACCTCCATGGTCGGTTGATGCTCGCAACGGTGGTGGCCCCCCGTTTAGACAGGAGGGGATCGAGCATTGTCATGGCGGGAGTTTGTTCTTGGACAACAAGCAGCGGTGAGGTCAAGGTATTGGTGTCGGGCCAGGGGCAGGCAGCAGCAGGTTTAACTAAAGAACAAAGAAGGAGAAGAATGCGGATGAAGAAGATGGGACTGGACGGATGAAGATGAGGTTTAAGTGAGTTTGCAATATGTGAGAGGGTAGACGAGAGACTTGTTCCGTTCAGGTACGACGACGACGATGGGATAGATACCCAATGGCAATGGCTGGTGGCGGGGCGGCTTCTTCTTGTCTCTCGGCCGACTCGCGGATGGAGGATATTCTCTGATGAGAGCGTCATTGGAACGGATCATCGAGGAGGGAATAAATAGTGGTTTGCGGTACTCCGTAATCTGATCGCACGGGGTAATACTGTGACTAGTACGAGTGCAAGCTAGTAGCAGGCCGGAGGGAGCACCGGTCCGGTCGGTATGTACTAAGGTTAGTAGCACTGGCCTGGCTGTGCTGGCTGTGCTGTCCTGTTCCTGGTGCTACGGTGTATCATGACTGGGTGCTTACATAAAAAAGTCGCTCACCGACACCTTCTTGACCGTTTTTTTTTTCGAGAACAAAAAGGAACAAGCAAGATCTAGGGAGGAAAGTACTAGTAGCAGTACTATGGAGCAGCATTGTTATGGAGTACTGTAGGCACAGTATCTGAGTATTACGAGGTAATAGTACCGAGTGCCGGTGGTGTTTCTGGTGTTTTTTTAGGTCTTGGGAAAAATGGAGAACGGGGGATGGGGAATTTAGTACTTAGCGGCCAGCCAGCAGCCAGCAACCAGCCCTCGTGGCGCGTGGGACCTACAATGCCATGTTGCGTGTTACGACAAGAGTATTGGGAATTTGTACGAGCAACGAAGAGACTCTAAAATCCTCCAAGACCAATCGTATACAGGATGAGCGAGCGAAGCGAGGAGAGCCCCCGGCAAGGCCGCCGGCGGCATGGCATAACCTCAATGGCATTGGCTTGGTCGAGGTGACGGTGTGAGTGCGAGCGCCGCGAGGAGAGCTCCCGGTAGGGTCGTCGGAGGCATAATTGCCAAGGACATGTACTCCGTGTACTGTACCAGATGTGTCCAGACCAGAGATGGGGAAGAATGGCGGTCGCCGGCTTGCGGCCCCTTGCTGCCGATCATGCCGATGGGCACGGGACCACTGTAGATGGAGATGGATGGAGATGGGGATGCATGAAACAGAAATCATATGACTGACTCGCTTGACGTGAGGGAAGAGGACGTAAAGCGGAAAACAAGTAAAACAGGCCTGGATCACATCGATGGATTGCTTTTGTTGGGCATCTTTGGACTGAACGTCTTGTTGGTGGACGGATACTTCGGTAGTAATAGTCGCAATCAGTAGTACTAGTAGTAGTGGTATGGCCGGGCAGCTGTCCTCCAGCGGTCGACGCGCACGCGAACTGAGAGCGAACATGAGCGCGACTGAGGGAAGGAGCGAGATGGAAGAGAGAAGGCGCGTCGGGAAGGAGTCACGCACTTCGATATTTCACCTTCTCACTTTTTTTTTTCTTTCCTTGTGCAAAAACCCGTCTGGAGAATCTCGAGATTCGCCCTCCACAACGGAGACGCCAGCGGTTTGCATCGTCATTTACACTCTTTTGCCTTTCCGCATCTACAAGTACCTAGGTATTGATTGATAAGGACCATCCACTTACACGGACTGTCTCAGCTGGCCTGGGTCATTTCCCGCATCATGTTTTACAGTCACGAAAGTATGATTCAGCTTCGCTTCACTTCCTTTCCTTTTCAGGTCCATATCGCAGATGTTAATGAGTGCACAGTCCTCACCAATGCCCAGCACGGGGTAGCCACCGTCTGGTAGGTTGTTGCGGTGGAGAGACATCATCATCATCTATTGAGTTTGGAGGCGAGAGCTGACTGACTTCTGCCTAGGCTGGTCGCTACCGTGGGCAAGTCGGGCCCCCGCAGGCTCAACAGAAGAACGATCCAGGGCGTCAATGTCCCCAAGGCGTGCAACAAGATCATCCACCCGGGTGCCCCGCTTGCCCTCCGTTTGCAGGGAAACCTGCTCTACGGAGTGTCGCGCGTCTTCTCCCACCAGTGCAACTATGTGCTCAGCGACGCGGAGGGCGTCCAGGCTCAGATGCTGTCCTACTTCAAGGCTGCCGTCAGTCACAATGATGCGGATCCCTCAGCTGGGAAGGCCAAGTGAGCATTTCACCTCTCACTCTCTCGCCATCTCTACTTCCCACCCAGCCGAAGTCCAGCGTAATACCAGTACTGACCCTACAGACGCCACCAAATCACCCTGCAGGATGACCCATACTTTGATCCCATGGCGTCCCTGCCCAGGCTGGACCTCCTCCAGCTTGACTGGTCCAAGGATCCCATCTTTGGTGCTGGTGGTGGGAGCCAGTCGTCCTCGGCCCAGGGCATCTCCCAGCTCACCCCGCTGACCCAGTCGTCCCGTTCAAACCTGAGCATCAACCTGCCCGATGTGTCCCCCTCAAACGCCAGTTACCGTCTCCCATCTGACCTCGCTGGCGGTCCCAGCCCTTCGTGGGCCAAGACACCGGCACCAGAAGCAGGCTACTACAATGGTGGACAGGACCCTTTCTCTGACAATGCCCTCGAGTCTCTCGGTGGACTGGGCCTCGAGATTGACGGCGATGGGAACCTAATCGGCCTTTTCAACGAGCATGAGCAGCAGCCTGACCTGCCGGCCCCCCCGGAAAACAACAACGACGACGAGGCGCGCATTCTAGAGGAGCAGCTGCGTGACGCGGGGGAGCATGGGCACCTGTTTTCCAGCCGCCACGACAGTCTCCATGACGGGGTCCTGATCATGGGGGAATCCCCGTTGCCCGACGCAGAGGCCTTCCCCCGGCAGCGTGCCGGGAGGAGCGACTCCTCCCCACCCAGTCTTGTCTCTGGGAGCAGCGACACCTCTTCCACCGGGATGGTCACCGCCCTCCAGAGGAAGCGCACCCGGAAGCCCCACAGCATGCTCGACCGGGAGCTATACATCCGTCGTGACGAGTTCCGCAGCTGGAACGACAACTACGTCTCCAACATGGACGTCCTGGTCGGCCGACACAATGCCACCAAGAGAGCCTCTGCCGTCCAGGCAAGGAGGAACGCGGAGATGCTCATGTACACGAGCGGGATCGCCCGCGTCGGAGCCTCGGCCTTGTCGCACCCTCTCGCGGACATGTTTGCTGGTGGGGCCCTCAAAACCCATCTCTTCGGACCTGCAGAGGAGGAGCCTACACCTGCTGCTGCCACTACACCCCACCGCCGCCGCAGCCATCATGAAGCATTTCCCGTCCAGGACTAGGAGAATGGACGCAATGTCAGACCCCGTCACGACGAACAAGACAATGAGCAAGGCGAGGTGGCCCGCCGCAACAACCAGGACGAGGTCCTCTTCGGCGGCGAAGTAGGCGTCGGCCCCATGTCACACATGGAAGACGGTCACTCCTCCACCGTCATGCCGTGGAGCCGTGCTCCCTCGGCTGTTCCCGGGTCATCTGTCGGCGGCAGCGCGCGCAAGGGGCAGCCGGCTTCGCATGGGCCGAGCCCCCTCGCCAACCGCGCTCTGCAACCCATTGAGCGGTATAGCGACGACGGCGACTTCGGCAATCTTCCCGAATGGTCTGACCCTTCGTCTGTCGTGCCTGCTGCCGACAACCAGCAAGATGGCACGCAGACCACTGAGCTTGACGAGTCAGGCCAGCAGTTCCTCGGGTACCTCGAACAGCAGGCGGAGAAGGAAAAGAAAGAGGATGGCTGCCTCTGGGTTGAGTTCAGCGCCGTGGCTGATCCGCAGACGCACTCGAGACACGTTGCTGCCCAGGCGTTTCTGCATGTGCTCTCCCTTGCGACGAGGAGTGCCGTGAGGGTGAAGCAAGATGGGAATGGGTTTGTGCCGTTTGGGGAGATTCACATTGGAGTTTGGCAGTAGGCCTTTATTTCTTTCGAGCTTGTTGCATCTTGCGTCCAATTTTCCTGGGAGTTTCAGTCCGTCGATCTTTCGTTTCGTCAATTTTCTTTTTTTCCCATCGTCAGTTTAGTTCTTCTGCCCTGGCCAGCATACTTTATTGATGCATCAGCATGGCACTGCCGGGCGTCTGGAGTCGTTTTATTTCTTTCTTTTCCTGTCTTTTCTTCCGTTCTCTACATCCACGTAGCATATCGATATGGAGATGCCCGATATACTGTGGACATGAAGGATGTATACGGGGAGGTGACAGTCACAGCTATTTGCTGGGTCAGTGGATCATGTACTTGCTTTACATACAGTCGTCTACCAGCAGATAGATGAAATACATTGCTATAGGAGTTCAAGTGTACATGTAAAGTGCTTTCTAAGTAACTGGTATCGCGTGATTCAAGTGCCGGTTTGGATACTCCACGTTCCTGTATCTTATACTCGTCTGATTCCCCTCCTCTATCCTTCTCCTCGGGCCACCCGCGGTACATCCTGCAATGCATCCTAGTAGCTATCATACATGGTGGCCCCCAAGAGGACGACAATGACAGACGCAAGCGAGAGATCGACCCCGGCCGCGACAACAACGTCCCACTCGATCTTCTTGCCGGGGACATATGTCGACATCTTGTCGGTACGCTTGGCCGTCATGACAATCTTTTTCCCGTAGAGGACATTGGTGCGCTGCTTCCAGACGTCCTGACCCTGGATGTGCAGGACGACACCGCGATCTCCATTATCGTCGTCGTCGTCTGCAGCAGCACCAAACATATTGGTAAAGGACAGATACCTGTTATCCTTCAAGTTGCCATAGTGGGATCTCAGCTCGGCGACGGTGTGGCTGTCCTTCTTGCCCTTGGCGCCGGGCAGCTCGATGGTCCAGGTGGAAGTGGTGCTGTGGCGGCGCAGGACGAAGAGGGGAAGGCCTGAGGCGTCGAAGACGTGGCGTGTCATGGACATGTATTTCCCGTCGACGGTGAAGAGGGTCTGACGCTGGTGGTCTGACTTGGTGCTGGTGCTGGTCTTCTGCTCGCTATGCACTGTTGTTGTTGTTGTTGTTGTTGTTGTTGCTGTCTTTGTCTTTTTATCATTGCTGCTGCTGCTGCTGCTGCTGTTGCGGCTGTGGCCATTTTCTGCGGTGGCAACAGAGTAGGATGGAGGGGCTGATGAGGATGCGGGAGTGGAAATGGATGTGGAGGTGGAGGGTTCAGCATCAGCATTGGTGTTGGTGTTGGTGTCAGGGTCTGTGTCGGTGTCGCCCAGTGCGGCGGTGATGGATGCCTCGTCGAGGGTGAAGATTGTGAATTTGCCGGCCGAGAGGGCCTTGCCGTGCTGCTGGACGCGGAAGACGGTCTGCTTGTCTGTTACGTGCTCGGGGCGGAGGGCGATGGGCCGCTTGGGGGGTGTGAGTTCTGGGAGCATGGTGATGGGGTGGTCTGGTGATGCTGGTGATGTTCTGGTGGTGATGCTTTGAGATTGAGGTTGGTGGATGATGGTCTTGGGTGGTTGCAACTTTGGGAGATTCTGGTATGAGGAGAAGGTATGAAGAATAAGGAAGAATAAGTGAAGAAGAATGTGAGAAGAAGATTGAAAAGAAAAGAACAGAAGTGAAAAGTGAGGTTGAGGTCTTGTCAAGTCATATCGAGAAAAAGGGAATCAGGAGCGTGCATGTGCTGGGCACGGACAGAGGTCAGATACACACCAACAGATGCATGGCACTCCACCAAGTCTTTCTCTACACTGGTCTTCCCTGTTTTCATAGGGAATTGAATGGAGGTCGAATAAAGGGAAATCGAGTTGTCTAGCTGCGTTGTTCAATTGATTCTTATGAATACTACTATTATTCACACAATAGTTTTCGTCTATCAACGTGGTGTGAAGAGTAATGGGAATCAATGGTGATGGAGTCAATATGCTTGTTGTGACTTGAACTGAAGATGGAGTAAATGTGAGATTACAATGGGACAAGATACCAAGATAGGTCTAGCGGCACTGTGCATTCAACCTTTCCCTGTGTACATTTTGCAAAGAGCCTTGCGACCAACACATGCGTGTAATATGACGTCAAGTCCGCTGCCCCTGTCCGTCTGTTGGTTGACCGGCGACGGGGCGGGCACTTTGGGCACGCACAAGTACGGAGACGCATACACGAACGGGGCACTAACGGGGCAGGGCGGTGCTTTGACGGGATACTCCGTTCTGTCATGGCATGTCATGTTAGTTGCTGTGCCACAGAGTTTCGAAACGACGGTCTCCTTTGTACACTAAGACTACATCTACTAGTAGCCATGCCGCTCTGGAGGGAGGTTCCTGTCTTGTTACGAGAACTGATGGTATTCTAAGGACTACTCTATAAGTAGTAGTATTACTCGTAGGTAAAGTACGTCTACTGCATGCAATATAACCTGTCATTGTTCTGTAAAGTCAAGATGATGATGGTCGGCTTGCCGTCGTCGGTTGACGGCCGTCTGACATGTCTGACCTGACCCCGCTAATTGCTCTTTTGGGCCTCTCTGTAGGGCTCGGCTACGGAGAGGGTGGGACACCCAGTACGAGTATACATCTGTGTATTATGTATGGTCAGGGCGTCAAGGCGTCCATACCTTGACTACTTGACTACATGTATCAGATGATGGACTGCGCCGTACGCATAATCATAGGGGTTGTCCCATGGTTCGGCAGTCGCGGTGCGTGGGGTGGTCGACCGTTGGCTCAGGCTGCATTAGTGTACGCCCGTCTCGTGAGAGCCATGCTCGCCTTGCCCCCCCCTACAGACGTGCCGGTATCCGACTGATGATCTGCAGAGGATGGTCATGGCTTAACTACGAGTGTAAGCTGAATGCGAGGCTGAACTGGAAGGAAGCTGCACGGAAACTCGAAAGAACAAGAGGAGTAATAGTAATACGTGCATACATGTACCTACCTAGATGTAAGTGATACGGTATTACGGAGTTGCGGGGGTGCTGCCTGGGAGGAACACATATTATCACTTGTATTACGCACATGAATCCATCTCGATCTACTTACGACAGTCACCACTCTACATGTACACTAAGAGGTTAGAGGCTTGAGTAGAGAGAGAGCCCACAACTTCCACAAGACACATCGGTCATGTATGATTGTTAGCGGTAACATTGAGACATGAGACCTCGAAAGATACTGCTGGACCTCTTCCAGGTGCTGCAGCTGCTGGCCTCCATCTTCACGGCCTGGAAGGCCCTCGGCCTGGCAACCGGCTGTTCTGCCCCCATCGTCGTGGTCACCTCCGAGTCTATGGAGCCAGGCTTCCAGGTGGGAGACGTGCTCTTCCTTTGGAATCGTCAGAGACGTGTGGCCGTTGGGGACATTGCCGTCCTCGCGTTCCCGACTCGCCCACTGCCCATGGTATGTAGCTGATCTTAAAGTGTGTCTTGATAGGCCAGTTCTAACCAGCTGTGTCTAGGTTCATCGTGTGATCCAGACTTACTTGCTGGATGATGGAGTGTCTGATGACACAACGTGAGTGAATTACAAGGCCCAACTTCCTTCTTCCGATACTCATAATCTCTTAGCCAGTACATTTTGACAAAGGGGGACAATAATGAGAACGACGACGCTCTTCTCTACCCCAATGATAACGGATTGGCCTCGCGCGAGAATGTTATAGGGCTTGTGAGAGGGGTGGTGCCTTGGGTTGGATGGCCTGCTATCAAGATGAATGAGCTCCTCTCACGGCCTACAAGATATATTGTCTAGATACAATGCATTGTCTATATCTAGGGATGTCTTAAGAGTCTATGGTTTCTAAGAATTCCTACATGCTTGAGTCCATCATACCCCTGCGCGTCGAGCATACTCCACAATCAGAGCATGAATCTTGGGATACTGCCACTTGGGCACACTCCAGAAGAAGAAGACAGACATCCAAAGCCAGCCCAGCACCCTGCATACAACACTGTTGTCTATCCAGTCGGAGCGGACTCTCCGCCGAACCCATTTCACAACGACACCTTCGACCGCACACGCCGCAAAGTTGAGAGCAAACCACCAGATATCAAGGTACCAACAGCTGCTCGGCCCATCCAGCACCCACGCCGTGACAGCGTGGGACGCTCCAGACAGGAAGAAGACAGAGAACGCCACTGCCGCCTTGGACACATAACCCTGCGGATCCGGAACACGCACAATTTCAACGCACAGCCTGCCCACATTTCCATACGGGATCACAATAAGGCGGTGCCAAAAGCGTCCCCAGAAGGTGCGCAGACCATAGACCGTCCCCAGGGACCCATACAGAGGCGGCCAGTCATCTGGACGGTCCACGCCGAGGACGACAACAAAGACCAGTGCCAGCACGGTGTATGCCCCATCCGTCATGATGTAGGCGGGCACGGCCCAGAAGACGGAGAAGACGGCACGAAGTCCCGTCTCGCGCATACTGATCGGGTAGTTTTCACCATGATCCAGCCCGGTGAGCAGTAATCTCAGGAGACGCCGCACATATGTCTGTCGGACCTCGTCAAAATCAGTGAGATGCAGTGGCGCAAAGGGTCCCGGGATCATGACTCGGGGGACGACATGCTTGCTCAGAAGCCAGTAGAGTCCTAGCTTGGCCAGGCAGACGGCTGCAAATTCTGAACGTGACGTCGGAGCTTGAGCAGCAACACGGCTCTGACTTCGGTGTCTCCTGTTGGCGGACCGCGAAGTCGACAGCAGCCGTGGATTGTTCCAGACGGCCTGGAACCTCGCCCGCCAGTTCAGTCTGTCAAGGGGTCCCTGACCGTCGATAATGAGGGAGGCATGATCCTCGAGGAATAGCACAGAGACGGAGTGGAACGCCCAGATGCACACCAGAAGACCCCATAGACTCTCGGTGCCGTCGCGGGGCCAGGCGGACGACCCGCGAAGGGCGATGTAGTCGAGGGATAGGAGGGGTGGAAGCCATAGTAGACTGGGGCCACGGCCACGACCGACAGGTCTTAGGGCCAGGGCGAAGACTGCAATGGATGCGCAGAAGGCGCTGAGGGGGGCGGCCAGGGCTGTGAGGTTGAAGTGGGACATGGTGGGCGATGTCAATGCAGAATGCAGAGGGCAGGATCACAGTCTAGGACTCATGATACTTGCAAGAGAGTATCTCTAGTAGACTTCAATTTTCATTCTCAATGTCAGTGCCATCGGCGATGATGTCGGTTGTCGACAGAACCTGTAAGCGATATGTGCCTTTCCTCGATGACGACCATATGATTATCAACCAGGCTGGGAGTTGCGCCCCGATATTCGGGTGAGGCGAGCACACACACACACGCACACAAATCCTCCTCGTGTATTTACGCGCATCCAAGTAAGCGTACAGATTTACCATGTATTGTCATTGCGGCACGGACTGTTGAAGACTGTGGGGAACCGTCCTGGTGGGTGAGCCAGCCTTACCTTGCATATGAGTGCCGGTACTCCGTAATAGTACTCTGTACATGCATATATGCAGGTCGCTTATGCATTTGGTCAACGCCGCACATCGATAGTCGGTTGCCCCTTTCTGCAGGGCTGTATTGATGGAATGAGGTGGAATGCACTCATGATGAATGGTGATGATACTGAATTGAGGAAAAGGAGGTGACGATGGCAAACCACCAGAGCCCGTCTGACAAAGACTCTGGTCTACGCTGTTTCCAGTCTCGTCAACGTCGCTTAGTCTGTCCGGGCCACATGGACGAGCTTGAGCCATGACTTCGACGTCATGATCGTGATGAGCTTCGTGTAATAGTGGACATGATGCGTTGCAGGTTCAACGTCTCGCGAGACGAAGGATTGGAACTTGTCGATGATTACTCTGGATGTCGATGTCATGATGACTGTCGTGAACTAGGCAGAGACGGAGACTGACAGACAGAGGCAGACAGATACGAAGAGAGATACAGAGAGGCAGAGACAAAATGTGTAACAGAGAGAAACGTCAAGTCCAAGTCCAAGGTAAAGATGGAACCGTGAATCACGTATAAAAAGGGGTCCTCCTCCTCGTCAATCAATCCATCTCATCAACAACAACAACAATCACAACTCTTCTCTTCACTCCAACAGCTTCCAAGCAACTTCAACTTCAAACTCAACTTCCCTTCCAACACAAGCACAGCTTCATCAAAACCGCCACAATGCTCTCCTCCAAGACCTTCCTCATCGCCGCCGCCGCCTCCACCGGCCTCCTGCAGATGTGCCCCGCCCCCGAGGCCATCGTCGCCGCCATCGCCGGCGGTGTCATCAGCGGCGCCATCTCCGGCGGCGCTGCCATCTGCACAAAGTACTGCCCCGACGCCGACAAGCGCAGCCAGATCCACTCGGCCAAGTTCTTCCTCGCCCGCCGCGACCTGCCCCCCGGTGTCTCCCAGCACGCCATCGACGAGTGCAACGGCCAGATCAACGACCAGAAGAACAATGGCATCTCTGTCCAGATTACGGATGTTGATGAGAGCAGTGAGTCCACCCTCCCCCTTCTCCTCTGTCCCTCTTGGAACAATCTACATCCATGCCTCCTGATGAGATATCTAACACACCGTGTGTATAGCCATCAACGTCTCCAGCGTCCCCCCCGCCTGCATGAACCTCGCCACCGTCCTCACCGGCGACCCCGCCCAGGACGGCGGCCCCGTGCCTATCCCCCAGGGCTCCGACAGCCTGCAGTACCAGGGTATCACCACCGAGGACCGCCAGAACCTCGCCAACGCTCTGGGCGCTTAAGAAGTTGCACCTCTCTCATGAGGCGTCGCCGGGGAGAGCACTCACAAGCAGTATATGCCTCCGGCGGCCCCTCCCGGGGAGGGGAGGAGAGGGGCTGTCCAGTGTTCACAGGCCCTGGTAGGCCTAGATTGATTTCATGGATCTGCAGCATGTCCCCTCTTCCCTCTGAGTTTTTTTAAAAAAACACTTTTCCTTGTTTCATTTGTCCTGTCCTTCTCTTTTGTCAATAGTCTGGGTTGAGCTTCTCGTGAGCAGGGCAGCCAGCTTTGTTCCGGGTTGTAACACGCTCTGGGCTCCAAGTTGTTAGATCTTCTTTCTTTCCTTTTGTCATTCTTTCTCTGAGTATTCGAATTCGACTCTACCGTCTCTCATTAATCCTGACTTCCATCCATGCATGTGAACATGTGAATGTGATTGTATGCCACAAGAGTTGCGTTGCCATGACTTACACGGCCTTGGTAGCTTCTTCTTTCGGACACAACTTACACTGGAGCCTGTATCATTGGCCACTGCGGTTGCAAGTGGATCCAGACAGCCACTCTCCAACGGAATACTCTCCCGAGGAATACTCAGACATGGTTCACTGATCGAATCGTCAAAGGATATCTTGGTATCATACCAATAACTGTGTGCTCGTACTTCAATTACATTATGGCTACTAGCATCTATTCGTAAACATCATCATCGCCAGCGCCCTCCCTGTCATCAAACTTCATGTACTCGTCGACATTGACCTCATCAGCCCCGCCAGCCCTCCTGACGACCGACTCCCACGCCGACTGTACACGATCCATGACCGAGTCGTTGAGAGCCAGGTCCAGAGGAAGGGATGCGAGGTTGACAATGGGTCCGTCTTCTACGTTGGAGGTGGCACGGTCCGCTGCTGTCTGCTCGTAGCCCAGCTTGAACAAGCATGCCGGCGGCTTCTGCCCCTCTTCGACTGGTACTGCGTCCAAAAGAGACGATAGAGCCTTGTCCAGGAGAGCCTTTGAACTGGGTGCTGACACGGTGCTGAAGTATACGATGCCTATTGGAGATTGAGCCAGGTTAGCTTTCCATTTTCTTTCTCCCGTTGGATTGTGTAAATGATTTGGTTTGATAGAAAAATCAAATTTGATGATGGCGCATCAGGTTGTCAGAGTTTGATCGTCATTGTGATTCAGACAATGTAGATAAGTATTCATAATGGGTGATCATCATAGCGCCGGGGGGGTGGTGGGTGGGAATGGTAAAAGTATAGAAGTAAAAAGGTGGTACTCACATTGTCCTGATGGGCATTCTCCAGTTTCGCTAGAGTGCACAAAGGCGTAGATGGGGTACTTGGAGGCAACACCATCTCCAGAAACAGACCCAGCAGGGAATGCAACAATAGCCACAGCCGGCGTAGGCGCTCCGCTGACGACAGCCTCGAAGACAACCGACAGGTTAGACTCGACAATGGCCGTCAGCCTTGTGAGCCGCAGACTGCCCTCACCGGCGTCACCGCCCTGGGGGCACTGGACGAGGGTCTTGGCATTGACCGTCACGTCGCTTGACAGCGCGACAGTCAATGGCAGCTCCTCATCTGTCTGCTTCTGCACATCCCGAATGCCGGTCCCGAGCATGTAGACTGCACCGCCGACCGCGCCCGCCCTGCAGCCCACTTGAGCCACCTCGGACAGACCACCCCACTTTGGATAGACGGCGGCAAAGCCGGCCCCAAAGAGGCCCATAGAGGTCATGTGGCGGTTGATAGCGGCGAGGCCGTCAGCCACTGACACGTTCCCATCGGGCGTGAGGGTGAGGGCCATGACATCGGCCTGCAGACGGTCGTCGAGCTTGAAGTCGGAGGCGAGGAAGCCCGCCAGCTTCTCGGCGGCACGCGGCTTCCACAGCTCGCTGTTGATCTCGGAGTTGTAGTCGAGGACAAACTTGAGAAACTTCATCAGCGAGCGCTTGGCACGCGTCGGAATGGCAGTGCTCAGGAAGACGTCCTCGCGGGTGGAGGGGGCGCGATTCAGCGTGCCAGCTTCCGAGTCCGACGACGCCGGGTGGTATATGTAGAATGACCCGACGGCCATGAACTCCACCTGCCGAAAGGCCTTGGACGAGACGAGCTGCGACAAGAGCTTGGACTTTGTGTGGATCATCTGAGGGGCCAGTGCGATGGAGTAGGCCCGGGACGGTTGCAGGCGGGAGCCCTTTCCATCCTCGCGGTCACCGCCATCGAGCCTTTCCACCTCAGCAGCCGCAAATCCGCTGCCGGCTATGGGACCGGCAGCGCTGTTCTTGTTCGCCCATTCGTCGACCTCTTGCAGGCCAAGGGCGGCCTCGGCGTCGCCGTAGAAGTCGTTGGGATCGATATGCAGAATGTTCTTGCCGGATCGCGACAGGGCTCTTCAGGACGCCGGTAGGTCAGCAGCGGAGCAGGCTGGGGTTAGTCAGGAAGCTCCATCCATCATGTGTGTCCACGGGGATATGTATTGAGGCCGAGGGGAGAAGGAAGAGAGCTCCCCAGGCCAGTCAACCTTTTTCCTCGATTGAATGGAGTGCAAGCAAAAGAGAGGAAGAGAAAAATCCAGAAGCTTACAGGGCAAGAAGGGATTGCTGGAGCCCAGTGCCGCTGATCACTACATCCCACTTTGTATCTGTGAGGGACTCCATGGCGCGCGGGGAGCGTGCATTGGGTGACCCAAGATGGTTTTTGGGGTGTGGGCTGGATGAGGAGAGAGAGAAGAGGAAGAAGGAAGGAAGGAAAAATTATCGCCGAGGCCAGAGAAGAAGAGAAACGACGGCAAGGTTTTTTGGGGGCTTCGCTGCCCCACACGTGCTCTTCCAGTTCCAGCCTCCAGGCTACCAACAGTGGCCCGTGCGTTGTGACCGTCGCTGTAGTTTTCTTTGCTGTCGGCCTCTTTTTTTTTTCTCCTTCTCCTCTTCTTCTCTTCTTCAACCATCCGCTCATTCTTTCACGTCATGCTCTACGGCGCCCCCAGAATGTGTTCTGGAGGTGACTATGGCATTGCGAGAAAGTGTCTTTTATATGAGCGGTAGATTGAACCACGTCACTTGGTATCTACTGCCCTAGATATAACGTCTGAAAGGGTGGCTCGATTTGTTGACACATTTCCTCCAAGAGGTCTTTTAATAGTCGTTGATGCTGTACGGAGTGTTGGTATGACTATCATGTTTATGTATTTCCGTATGCTCAACGTAGATTGGTCCAGGGTGCATTGTCTCTCATGGGTATCATTATTGTTCTATGCTGTCTCTGTCTTCTATGGACATGTACATCAATTACGGCCGATGGCCTCGACAAAGCCCTTCCACCGCTGGCCCGTCCACTGTAGAAAGTCGTCTGACGCGAGGATCTTGGGTCCAAGGTTGGTCCCCCCGTGCTTGGAGATGGAGAGGATCTCCGTGCTGGGGCCCGAGCAGTCGACGATGACGGTGAGCGTCTCGTCGCAGAGGGACTCCTCGAGGGCGTCCGGGTCCACGAGCAGCCAGTACCTGCCCTCGGTGGGACGGTCCGTCTCCCTGCCTGTGAAGACGGCGGCGGTGCAGGCGACGGGGCTCTTGACGATGGACAGCGGCACGGGCTCCTCACGCCTCGAGCACACAACCAGCTCCCTATCCGGGTCGAAGCGGGCGCGGGGCAGCCTCGTGTCCCGCAGGGCAGCCAGGGTGGCCGCCCAGGCGGCGTCAAAGGGGTTGCCGTCGAACGAGACAAAGAAGATGTCAATGTACAGGACCCAGTAGGCAACCACCTCTTTCTCCTTCCCCGTCTCAGCAGCGCCATCGTCCTGCTCCATGGCCTCCTCGTCGGCTGCCTCTGCTGCCTCGACTGCCGCCGGGGTATGCCATATCCTCAGGTCGGCCGGGTCGATGAGCTTGGAGGAGTGCAGCAGCGAGAAGATGCGGGTGCTGAGCGTCTGGGCGAGCGTGGTGGGCGGTCCGCCGGGGAGGAACTGCGGGGAGGCACCCGTGGCCAGCTCGATGTTGGGCACGACGAGGTCGTAGTCGCGCAGCTCCGTCTCGCGGTTGGACGCGCGAAACTTGGGGATGGCCGAGGTGAGCAGCGACTCGGCGCGGACGCCGCAGATGACGGTCGTGTCGCCGGTGCGGACGACGGCGCTGCCGTGCGCGTGCGAGAGGCTCGACTGGTTGACGGTCGGGGTGCGCACCTCGTTGGGCGTGCGGCCGTTGCTGCGGGCCGGGGGCACGGCGTCGTTGGACGGGTCGAGGTTGGCCAGCAGGTACGGGTGCGGCGAGAGCTTGGCGAATGTCGCCCGGGAGAGGCCAACGTCGGTTGCCATCTTGAAAGGAAAGCAGTTTGGATTGGGTTGTGGTTGTTGTGGTGATGGGATGACTGGGACAGCAGAACCAGGAAGAAAAAAAATATAAGTTTGCCCGCCGGCAAGGCTGCGTACCACTAGGCCAATGGACGATTTGCGGGGCAGCACAAGGCTGACCTCACTCGCAACCAACGCGAAATCGTCTGCTCATTGTCTATACATGATTTCAATTCCTTTTCCAACTATGTCTATTACAGTTGTCTCCTTCACTTGTCCTGTATGGCTAATCAGATGTATACTTCTTGTAGATGCTTTACATCTTCACGGTGCATCATCGATAGCAATTATACCCTGCACTGCCGCTCAGCTTAGAATGGCCCACGGTCAAGCAGACGGCGTGACTCAGAAATGGAAGTAATCCCAAGCATGGTGAGAAGTGGGATTGAATGTGTATTTTCGAAGGATTACGTTGCATGGGACCGACGTGTGTAAGATGTTGAACTGGTATTCTACACAGCTATGAATCATAATGATATTGGCTGCGCCGTCCGTCATCTTCAGCGGCACGGTTTGTCGGCGAGCAAATCGAGTTAGTCTTATAATCCACATCATTCAACTTTGGATCTCGACTTTTATACTTGCAAGAGCAGCACATGAACTCTCTATATATAATCGGCATTCCCTTGATAGATCAAGAACACAATACTCTACAAGCCCCTGTGCGATACTGATCAACAGACACTCGCCATGGCCCGTCGTCTCAAGGAAAAGGCCGAGTACGTCGACGTCGATGCCCCATTCACCCCCCTCCCCAAGTATGGCCACCTCTCTGAGAAGCACCCCGAGTACGCCAAGCGGGAGCCCGGCATCCGCAAGGCCTTCTCTCACAAGGGGCCCGATGACTACCCCACCATCCGCCAGATGATGGGCAATCGTGACGCCATTATCCCCCCCGGTGGCCCCGATCGCGAGAAGGACGTTGTCACCGAGCTCGTCGAGTTCACTGCGCGCGACGGCCACACCATCGAGCTCAAGATCTACAAGTCGCCCAAGGCGCGCAAGGATGCGACGCTCATGGTTCGGATGCACGGAGGTGGTGAGTATACACACGATGCTCACTTCAACTAGTACCTCCACAAAGACTGGCTGTTGTCATGTACTAACATGGACATAGGCATGGTGGTTGGCCACCATGAGATTGATGGCGCCGAGAGTGTCCACGCTGCTGCGTACCACAATCTCGTTGTGGCCAGCGTTAACTACAGACTGTAAGATTCTTGCTGTGCTTGCACCATTATACGGCTACGGTTTCTGACATGAGAACCATAGTTCCCCCGAGAACCCGTTCCCGTGTGCATTCAACGACTGCATGGATGCTTTGCTCTGGGTGAGTGTCACCAGCAACGAGAAACCCCTTTCTTCGTCTTATACTAACTCTTAGACAGTGCAAAAATAATGCCGAAACTCTAGGGGTGGACCCGGAAAAGATCATCATTGCAGGAAGCAGCGCGGGGGCCCAGCTGGTAAGCACCACCTCTCGTCATACCTGAACGGACTGGAGAAATCTCTTATGGCATTGATAAGCTGACACGCGAGATTGATAGGCCGCAGGACTGGCCCTCGAGGCTAGGGACAAAGGCATCACGGGCATCGTGGCCCAGGTCCTCAACTTCCTCAGCACGTGCCATCCCAAGTTCTTCCCCAAGGACAAGTACGAGTTTGGCAGCTACATCCAGAACAGCGACAACCCCATTCTCAACCCCATCAAGATGGAGGCTGTCCTGGATGCCTACATGCCGATACCTGACCCCGATCCGAGAGCGTCGCCGCTGCTGGCGGAGTCTCACAAGGGTCTTGCTCCAGCTTGTATGATACTACCCCCTTATCCCTTTCCTTCTTGTAAGGTATTCCCAGTATATCTGAAAAACTGACAAGGCAAAATCCAGTCATCCAAACTGGCGGTCTTGACATATTCCGCGACGAATCCTTTGCCTACGAAGAGGCCCTCCAGGAGGCTGGCGTGCCTGTTGACCATCAGGTATATCCCGGTCTGCCCCACGGGTTCACGAGCTTCATGTTTGATCTGGAGGAGACAAAGACCTTCTACGACAAGTACAATGAGTTTCTGAGCCGGTATGCGGATGATCTGTAGATGTAGATCCTCCAGACTTTGTACATTACATAGCTCGGGCAATTTTGGGGTTGGCTGCAACCCCGCGAACCACAATATGCAGTAGCTTTCACCCTCATCTCCCCTCTTCATGCGTTAAACAGTGAACACAACTGTATCGTATGCATTGATCAATGCAAGGACCCGTAGCCATCTACTCATCCAGGTGTGTGATGGCACCAGAGTGATTAAAGCGTTCTTACTTAGCCCTGGGGAAAGGACGATGAAGGAAAACGGAGTAGGGAATTGGCAAGTGTTCCTATAATGAGAAGGAGAGGGAAAAATGCTCCACCGTGTCTGTCACTTGAATGCCAACTTAGTAGTGAAGGTGTGTCGCTTCTCGTTTGACCCAACAAGAGACAATACTCGTGACACTGAGTATTGAGCAGATGATGAACAGAGGATACACAAACAAGGATAATGATGATCAAGAGAAAGCCTAGCAATCTAGGCAGAAACGAACACAAGCGAATGAACACGCCAAGTACGAGTAGGTTACACAAGTTGACAGCTTCAAGACGGTCGTGCCTGCCCAGCTTCTGCTGGATCCTTAGTCATCGGCGTCACCACTCAACGTCGACCTGTTGGGCGAGAACTTTGGACAAGGCAGAAAAACTATCAACTGTTAAGTTCATCAACGGCACACGCATGCCGGCTCGCTCATACGAGTAGTGCGATGCAACGAGTATTCGTACGAGGATCCCCATCGTTGTTTCCCCTCTCTTTGAATGCGACTGTCCTGATGGATATGCCACGGCGAATCACGAATGGCATATTGCCGCCCGCCATCACAGTGGGTCACGTCCTTTGGTTCCCGTCCCACCCCTGATCCCTGTCTTCGGTCGAGGGGCCCTTGACCGATTCAACGAGTCCTTGGCCCGGTTCAATCTGATCTGTCCAGGGTTCCTGTCCACTATCGAGCAAGTCAAGGCACTTGTGCAGGATGTGATGTGAGCCCCCCCCCCCTGCTCCCCTCACCAACCCCCCTCCGGGCCCCTACCCAGGATCCAACCACGTCCCTCCATCCGCCTCTCGTCACCACATCCCGGTATGTCTGGCCGCCTATTCGACGGCCAGCATCCCCGCCCTCCACTTATGTTACCGCCCGTCTTCAACCTTTTCGGCCTGTGGTGGCCTCTTTGGGCCTTGGCAAGCAAGCGGCGAGCAGCAAGCAGGAGCAAGCAGCACGCAGAAGCACGCAGGAGCAAGCAACCAAGCAAGCTTGGCTGCCTCTCGAGCTCTTTCCTCTGTCTCTCATGCAATGCTCGTTCTGGAATTTCTCTCCTAGGTACGAATAGTCCCCTAAACCAGAGTCCCCCAGACCCAGTTTGCCAGGCAGACAACCAGAGAGAAGGCTGAGATGACCGGCCTGGCCACTGCCACTGCCACTGCCACTGTGACCCAATAGCCACACTCCACCTGGTCAGCATCTGCGGCCTCGCAGATCAAGGCCGTTTGCCTCTACTCCTCCACGTCTCTGGCAGTAATACTCCGGACTCATATGGACATGACATTCAATATTGCCGTGATTATGCAAAACACCAACCGAGTAATGTCTTCTCACCCCCGATGGGATAAATCACACAATACATCACATCGAACCATCCGATAACAGACGGCACCACACCATCCTAACCAACATGTACGACGTACGGCTGCAATGCAAGTACTCTAAGCGCCTGGCAAGTCAAGCCACGGGCTTCCCGTCAAGAGCAATAGAATCGATCCAGCCACGCAGTATCCAGCGGCGTGCAGCAAACAGACATGTGCTGTACCTACTCGGACTACGCATATTATTCCCTCTTGCCTGGATTCTGTACAGAGTACGGAGTAATACGGCTCGTACGGACTACTCGCACCGCACCGCACACCGGGCCGCCCACCCCTCATCCTCTTCCCGCCACTGCGCATGCACGTTGGTTCTGCTCTGCAGCTGCACCCCTGTCGACGGCCCTCGACCAATGTCCACTCCTCATGAGCCGCTGGCTGCCAAACTCTAGCGTACTCCCGTTAATTGTCCACGAGTCTAGTGCCGTGACACAGATGCTGCGGTGTCGTACTTTATCGCTGGCCAGTCCTCCTGCGGCCTCTCTTGATTCTCCTTCTTCTTCTTCGGTTCTTCATTCTCGTCTCTCCAGTTCACGCACCCCAATCCACCCGTATATACCCCGGTTCTCGCAGCTCCAACCGCTTTGCAGGACCAAACCCACCACTGTCGCTCACCGTCATCTTGCTCCCGTTTTCTGCTTACGCTGTATCCGTGCCCCATCCGTGCCCCATCCGAGCTTGAAATCCTCACTGTTTCCTCGGGACTCAACAGTCCTCGCCTCGAGTGAAACAGCTCCCACCATACGTCGTGCCCTTTAGAGCCTAGAAACGACCAAGCGACCAGACGGCCAACCCCATGAAATAGTCGACGAAACGAATCTCTCCCCGCCATTTACACGACCCACGGCCGAGGGCCGTTTCACACCCGCCCATGCTAGCTTGAGCTCTCCAGAGCGGCAGCAGCAGCAGCGCCGCCGACACTAACCACGACATACCACATCTCTTTTTTCGCTGGCCGAAAAAACAACACAAACCATGGCACCCAGTCTACAAGCTATGGCCGAAAGCGCCGCCCAAGGCCTGTCCGGGCTGACCAAGCGCATCGCCATCCCTCTCACAGCCACGAGCCCTCCAGGTCTCGTCCAGGCCCTCACGGTCGACCCCTGGTCAAAATCGGGCAAGTACGCCCTGGGGTGGACCTACTTCGCTCTGGTGCTCGTCTTCTTCGTGACTCTTGTGCGCTTCTGGCATTTCTGGCAAGACAAGATCCGCCAGGCCATCTACAAGAACGAGGTTGAGGAGCACTACCAGAACCTCTACAACATTGACGCCGACTATGCCATGGCCATGCGCAGCGGCCAGGCGTCGCAGTTCTTCTTTCCCGAAGTTGGCGAGAACGGTACGAGCCCCAGCACCGGCGCAGCTGAGAAGACATTCCGCCCCAAGGCGCATTTCTCGTCAGTCGGCCCCATCAACGACACACTGGCCCTATTCCGCTGGGTGTTTTACCGGCCCATTCCCGACCTGGTGTGGCGCAAGCACCGCTTCACTTTCTCGTCGTTGGCAGTCCTGATGTGCGCCTTGATCGCTACCGCGTTCGTCACCCTCTACTGTTTTCTGCAGCAGCCGCTGTACTGGCAGAGCATCCGCTTCGGATCGCCGCCACTGGCCATTCGGTCTGGCATGATTTCTGTGGCTTTGACACCCTGGATCATCGCCACCAGCATGAAGGCTAACCTGCTCACTGTCGTCATGGGCATTGGCCCAGAGCGCCTCAACGTCTTCCACCGCTGGCTGGGCTACCTATGCCTGTTCCTGGCGCTGGTGCACACGGTGCCCTTTTACATCCAGCCTGTGTGGGACGACGGCGGTATGGAAGTTTTCCAGCGCCTGTTCCCGGGAGGTAGCGGCGTCATCTACGGCACGGGAATCGCGTGTCTCGTCCCGCTCATCTGGCTGTGCGTCGCCTCGCTTCCTTATATCCGCCGGGTGGCCTACGAGGCATTTGTGATCCTCCACATTCCCGTGGGTGCCGCCTACGTCGGGCTTCTATTCTGGCACACCAAAAACTATCTCATGTCGTGGAGCTACCTGTATGCCACTCTTGCCATTTGGGTCGTGTGCTACGGCATGCGCTTCTTCAACCTCAACTGGACCAAGCCGTGGCGCCCGATGGCCTTCATGGTGGGCGACGAGGCTGCCATCACGCTCATGTCGGAGAACGCCATCAAGATCACGATTCCGACGCAGATGCGCTGGAAGCCGGGCCAATACGTTTACCTGCGCATGCCGGGCATCTCGTTCCTTGATAACCATCCCTTCACTATTTCGTCCCTGTGCAGCGACGACTTCCCCTCTGAGTATGGCGAGCAGTACCGCGACTGCATCATCGTCTTCCGCCCCTATGGCGGCTTCACTCGTCGCGTGCTCGAGACGGCCATTCAGAAGGGTCCGTTCCACACGTACCGCGCCTTCCTGGACGGTCCCTATGGTGGCATGCGCCGTGACCTCGCCGCCTTCGACACCTGCGTCCTCATCGCCGGTGGCAGTGGTATCACGGCCCTTATGTCTCAGCTGCTCAATCTCATCAAGCGCATGCGTGATGGCAAAGCCATCACCCGCAAGGTTGTCGTCGTCTGGGCCCTCAAGCGCCTCGAAGCCATGGACTGGTTCCGCGAGGAGCTGCGCATCTGCCGCGATGCCGCGCCACCGGAGAGTGTTACCTGCAAGTTCTTTGTCACCTCGGCCGTGCGCAACCGGCCGGGACCGGACCAGGAGATCAAGTCGACCCTACCGGCCACCAACCGCGCCCTCACCCATGCCCTCCATGACAAGCTCGACGGCTTCGTTGCCGGCGTAGCATCCAAGAGGAACTCGGCTATGATCCAGTCGGAGGCCCAGGGCGACCCGGAGCGCGAGCGTGAGCTCCGCGCCGAGAACGAGGATCGCATCACGGCCCTGCCTCACCACGCGTACATGCAGACTGCCCCTCAATACCACCAGCAGCACCAGCAGTACCAACAGGCGCAGCAGCAGGCTGGACCGCTACCGGCCAAGCTCATCTCGCCCATCGAGGATGACATCTCGGTGGTACAGAACTTGGGCCCCAACGGATACCCCGAGGACAAGAAGGGACATGCCGGGGTTTCAGTGGAGGACCAGACTACGGGCCGGGATGGAGAGTTTCACTTCCCCCCGATTCATCGGGAGAACCCGCCACACTTTAATAACGTGCCGCTGTCACATCAGCAACAGCAACAACAACAACATGAGCAACATCAACATGAGCAACATCAACACGAGCAGCAAGAGCAAGAAGGAGAACTGCCAGTGCGCGCTCCGGAACTGGCCCACCTGCGCACCAATATCGACAGCGCAGGTCGCCCACGCCCGACGTCGATGTTTGGCGCACCACCCACGGGCTTCGACTTTGGCTTCCCTGAGACGCCAACAGAGTTCCAGAAGAACCTGATGCGGTCTGCCTTCCCCGTACCACACCAGATTGACGGTAGCTGGTCTGTCGAGTACGGCAGGCCGGACCTTGGGTACATGCTCAAGGAGTGGGCGACGGGAGGTGCTGACGGACGGGGCATCCTGGGTCGCAGGACGGCCGTGTTTGTCTGCGGACCGCCGGCTATGCGTGTGGGCGTGGCGAATACAGTTGCCAGGCTGCAGGGAGAGATTTGGGGCGATGACGAGCTCGAGGAGATTTATCTGCATACGGAGAACTACGCGCTCTGAGGGCAGTCAATACGGAACCGCCACTCAGAGAGTACATACGGGATGGGTTGATGCGAATTTATGTAATATACGGACCGGATGGGATGATACCAAGCGTTTTATTTAGCTACAGGACATTTATAATTGACTTTTGACTGACGTTTTACTATTCTCGCGTGTTTCTCTGTAGAGAGTAGTGGGTAGAGAGCAGAGAGTAGAGTAGAGTAGCAGTGTGATTGAAGAGAGGGTCCTAGAGTTTGTGTTCCGGACCGGGGAACTATCAAGGTTGCAAGGGACCTGGGACCACCAGGTGGGGGAGGGGCAGGCAGATCGTGTCGTGAGGGGCAGACGAACACCACGACAACCCTGCAATACATGGAACTCCGGTAACCTCCCCCACTTGCGAGCGTGGCGAGAGGGAAAGCAGAATATTCGATACTGATGCAATTGAGCGCCCTTTAATGGACCTATCTACATGCACGAGTGGGAAATACGGAGCCGTCGGGGTGCATCGGAGGGCGCTGGAGTGGTCGGCGCGGCGCGTTGGATCTGGATGACGAAGTGGGATTGGGGACCCTGATGGTCAGGATTGCCGCAACCCTTTTGGCAGGTGGGCGGGAAGGAGCAAAGGCAGGGAAGGAAAGAAGGGTATTAACATGTCGCATGCCTTTTTTCTTCCTGTTCTTGTTCTTGTTCTTCTTGTTCTTCCATGCTCTTCTTCTCTTGATCATCCTCCATCACAAGTAGTACTTAGCTTGATTGTATTTGACAATATCTGGTACTACTACTACTACTACTACTGCTACTACTACCACCACCTAATACCACCTACTCCCTCTTACATTTGTACAGCATACAGCGTACAGAAACGACTTCCCTGTCATAAAACAGAGATATCAAAGAACAGAACAAAATGGACATTGCCGAACTCGACGGGCGCGAAAAGGAGATGCGCCAGATCGCCAAGTCGTGGACCATTGCGATGAAGGCGTCGCGGGACAGACTGCAGACGGTGCGCAAGCTGCGGGGGGACGAGCTCGACGTGGCGATTCAGGAGGGGAGACTGGTCCTCGAGACGGTCTGTCTGTTTGTGCATGCCTCGTTGAGGTGTCACCAGTTTAGGTATACACCCTTCTTTCTGCCCTTTGATCATGATGAATCACCCTGCGTTGTCTTGTGTTTCGAGTACTGACTCTGTGTGCTTGCGTCTGTGCTGCAGCCTCCCTCCCGAGTTTTGGAGAATCCTACAAACCGAGTTTGGAATCATCGTCTACCCTTCTGCGCTGACCGAGGAGATTGACACGCATGGTCTGGGATCGGACAAGACGTTTACGGATTGCTACAACAGCCACATTGGTATGTCTGCCCCTCCCCTCTCTTGAAACTATTCAGAGAAAGCAAGGCTTCGGAAGGTGTCAGTGCTAACTATGGATGCAGTCATGCTTGGACGATGCTGCCCTGATCACCCGCCGCCATGCCCATTCGAGTACCTGAGGGAGCCGCCGCCACCGTACCAGCGACAGGAGTGATTTTACTTGTTATTCGTTATTCGTTTATTTGTTCTTTTGCATTTGGTTTGGTTTGGGTAGTGGCAATCAGCGGATAAGCAATGGTATCATGTGGTATGGGTATGGGTATGGGTATGAATGAGTATGCGATATGGAGTATGAGGTTGTAAAAGAGTAAAAGAGACAAGCAGTCAACATTGACAATAAAAAGCGACATTAAGAACCATGATCTTGCTCCTTCTTGGGGCTCACCTTCTCCCCAACTGCTCCATCCCTGTTGGCTCTCCACACGCCCTCCTCCCCCTCCCCCTCAAACTCCTCCCGCTTCCACACCTCAACCCGTTCCTTGCACTCCTCGAGCGCCTCCTCGCCCGCCCGCCATGCCGCCTGTCTGTGCGGCGCCGACACGGCCACCAGGATGCTCTCCTCACCGATCGGCACCGTCCCCAGCCGGTGCACCATGGCCGCGCCCCGGAGCCCGTGCTTCTCCGTCACGGACCGTGTGATGGACAGCATGCTGCGCAGTGCGAGCGGGTGGTACGCGCTGTACTGGAGCTCCTTGACCGGCTTGCCGTTGAAGTTGTCGCGCGTCGTGCCTGGGGCATGTCAGAACTTCCTCTCTCTCTGTAAACCCGTTTCTTCTCTGCTCGTGAATTATGCCTCCGGCGGCCCTGTCGGGAGCTGACCTCGCTTCGCTCGCATGGTGGGCAGTGTAAACGGTTGAAGAGTGTGAGTTGGAACCTACCTGCAAAGAGAACAATCGCTCCAGCTGCTGGACTGCGCACCAGGTCCATTACCTTGCTGGCGTCAAGGACATCGTGGGTCAGGGCGACGTGGCAGGTGTCCTCTGAGAGGGTCCATGGGTCTGAGTCTGCGTCTTGCTTTGTATCGGCCATTGTGCTAGTAGTATACTTCTAGTTATTAGTATCTAGAACATGGGATGTCTGCTAGAGATGTATTGGTGAGAGAGAGAAGCCAGGATGACTGTGCCTTTCATTGCATCTAAGGTGGGGGCGGGGTGATGGTGTTGTACTATCTATGCCTGTTAGACGCCGTGGAACGCGACGTTGCATGGCAGTTTCAACATTGCAACAAGATATACTATCTGAAGCCGTGAAAGGACAATATCCAGCTTGTTTGTTACTACTTGCTTTCAAACTACTCCATAACGATGTGTATTCTTGTACGTAGTAAGAGATGGATGATGTAGATGCTCGCACGTGAAGTCGAGTGTTTTGATGACATAATCCAGATTCTACTTTACGAGTAACTCGAGCGTCATTGTCACGGTCTTCCTCCTTGCCCCATACATTCTACTACTACTACTCAACTGACATCTCGCCTCACGATTCCCCGACATCCGTGCCATCGCACCGCTTCATTCTCATACCGCCCCTGTCTGGCATATCCATCGCCCCCCAGCGGCATTCTACGCCGCTGCTCCGCGTCAACCACCATGCACGACTACCACCGCTCGAGGTCGCCGCCCCGAGACGACAGAACATCATGGGACAACCACCAAGGGCACACTCGATCCCGCCAGGGTAAACCATGACCACCACAGCTTGCTTCCGGAGGGATATGGAATAGATAATGGACACAAAGAAGATTGGCACAAAGAAAGACGCGCACTCGAGAATCGGCACTTGTGTGCCTAGTCACCGGATAGCGGGAGGAAACGTTTTCATGTACAAGAGAAGTCGTTTTTTGGCTAACTTCCCCCCGGGACGTCGAGACTACTCCAGGTCTCCCGCCAGGCGCTACGACGAGAGGGAAAGGGAGAGCGGCCGCAGCAGCAGCCATGGCTACACTGACCGGGACGACCATCACCATCGCCACCAATACCACGATCGGAGGGACCGACACGACTACACGGGCATGTACGACGACGATGCCGGCGGCGGCGGTCGGGACCGCGACGAGGACGACGACCGCGGCCGCTACCGTGACCGCCACGACGACTATGCCGGATCATCCCACTCCCACTCCCATCTGTCACCGCCGCCGAGGGGCCGCCACAGCAGGAGCTACTCGCGGAGCCCTGTCCGCGAGGCCGGTCGCGCCAGCGACACCGTCATCCTGGAGGGTCTGCCCTATACAGTCTCTTCGAGCGAGGTTGGTACATCCTCTAGTCCTGGCCGACAAACGCCGTCTAGCCTAGTACAGGCCGTTCCATGAGGGGCTCGCTCGCCCATGACAAGGCTTCGCACGTCCCATTTCACCCTCGTGAAACACATGGGATCGTCGCTCCAGTCCTTCCCGTTGATCCGCTACGCTTCAATAACCAAAAGACATGTCGACTAATGTCACGGCTCCTTTACAGCTTCAAGAGAGCCTCCTCAAAGACTCGATAGCCGCGGACCTGCCGCCGTTTGATGTGCGCATCTCTTCCTCCAAGGGTATGTAGTGTAGTCCCGCTCGCCTCACTTCATTGAGAACCCCCCATCTCATTGTCTAACTCGTACTAGGGAGCCGACGCGCCTTCATCCAGTTTGACTCCATCGACAGCTCCATCTCCTTCATCAGGGAGCACTTCCCAGAGATCCGCCTCGAACTTGCGCATCCCACTGATGAAGTCCCAGATGGGCTCTTCCAGGCCTACATCCACTACGCCCGCAGCCGAGAGGACGGTAGCGACGCCCGTGCACAAGCCGGTAGCAACTGGACCTGTCATTCGGTACGTCTGGCGCTATCCCTATACCAGTAGCATCCATCGCGAACTGACACCACACCCAGTGCGACTACTCAAACTACCCCTCGCGCGCAAAGTGCAAGTCATGCGGTGCACCAGCATCAGGTATGTCGTCTCCCGCTTCAAATACCCTACCACGTTCTTTCTAACGCGCCTGCAGCACCGGATTGGCAGCAGAGCCTGACGGGCATGACGGATGCGGCCGACGTGCCCTCGCAAATCCTCGTCGTATACCCTCTGGCCGCCTTTGTGGATGAGGAGATGCTAGCGACGGACATGAAGCGCCTGGAGCGGGAGAAGCCTAACCCTGTCAAGGACACTGCCGCTGCCGCCCCGAAGCTCAAGTCGACAGCCCCAACAGGCAACCCGTCCGGCTACGGCGCGCGGCCCGGCTCACTCCACCGCGTGTTTCTCATGCGCGACGCCCACAGCGACGAGTCCTTCAAGTACGGCTTCATCGAGTTCTGGACTCTCGAGGACGCCGCCGCCGCCGTCGCCAAGTACCGCGCCTGTCGGTCCTTTACCGTCGCCGCGTGCACCGTACACGTTTCCACCATCCACATGGGCGTCTTCTTGCCCGAGGACCGCGAGCCCACCCCGGACATTGACCGCATGTCCTTCCACCCGCTCTTCAACCCGGCCCTGCGCGTCCGCTACAAGGACTACCGCGTCTACCCCAGCCAGCGCGTCATCACCGAGCGACCACCCGGCGCACCGGCACCAGGCGACCAGGCCAACAGCAGCGCCAACAACAGCGCCAGCAGCCTCAACAAGAAGCGTAAGGCAGACGGCGCACCAGCCTCGTCCGCCACAGCCAAGAAACCCGTCGTCATGGCTGGCACAATGGCCATGTGGCAGCGCAAGCACGACGAGCTACACGGCCCAGGTAGTCCCTCTGGCAATCGCACCTCTTCTGACGACGCACCTGCTGCACCCGTGCCCATCAAGATTTCCCTCTCCGGCACCAAGATTGGCGGTGGCGGCGACCCTGCGCCCCCCGCGGCAGCACCCACCCCGTCGATCGAAAAGTCAGCCACACCCGAGGCCCAGGCCCAGGCGTCAGCTCCCGCAACGAGCTACGTCGACCGCGACCGCCTCATGTGCCTCATCTGCATGCGCAAGTACAAATCCACCGACGAGGTGGACATACACGAGAAGTCGCGCAACCACCGGCTCGCCACCGAGAATGAAGAGCAAGTCAAGGCCGCGCTGCCCCGTCTGGCAGCGAGAGACAAGCGCAAGCAGCAGCAGCAGCAGGGCGCCAGCGCCAAGAGCGCTTCACCACCCGTTGACTCACAGCAGTACCGCGACCGCGCAAGGGAACGACGCCAAGCATACAGCCAGCCCAAGAAGCCAACGGGAGCACCATCATCATCATCAGGATCAGGACCGTCAGACTCCAAACCCAAGGCCAAGCCTGCTGGTACTGAAGCTTCTGGCGCTGCGTCAAAACCACCCGCCCCCTCCAAGGGAGCAGGCATGCTCGCCAAGATGGGCTGGTCGGCCGGTGCGGGTCTGGGCGCCGACGGCGGCGGTAGGACCGACATTGTCGAGACGCACGCCTATCAGGAGGGTGTCGGTCTGGGTGCTGAGGGGGGTAAGCTCGGCGACGCGGCGGAGCTGGCCGAGCGTAGGACAAAGGGCACGTATGCGGATTATCTGGCTGATGTGCAGGATAAGGCGAGGGATCGGTATAATCGGATGTGATTTGCATACTATTACTGTACTTTAACTCTTCAAGAGCATTCGGAACTTAAAGAATAATCAGCATTTGACAAGACTACATTTGGCAACAAAGATCAAGAGCACAAGTCATTGATACACTGTACTACAATCGATTCAAGATGAATACATCACTAAAACAGCAGCATACATCACCAACACAATCATGTCATCATCACTTGGCTAGATGGCACATGAGCAAAATCACTCTAGTATAATCTGTACCATTCCACAAGGGTATACCTATGCCGTTTCGCCGATTCCGTATAAACATGTCGTAAAATATAGACCGTAAATGAGAGAAGAAAAAAAGAGAGTAAGAAGAAAAGAAAATGCTAGATGAAATGCAAGAGATGCAAAAGATGCAAGGATGCAACGTGGACAGACAGACAGTCAGTCATTACAGGGCCACCACGGCCGCACACGCCAGAGTCATGAGCGTTGCAACGGCCATGACGGGGGGAGACAGACGACCGACGGCACTGTCGCCGTCCGAGTCCGAGTCGGTGCCTGCGTTACCCTCTGAAGCTGCGAAGAGTCAGTATAGTCCGTGGTATATGTAATCATGGAGGTGATCAGGTTAAGAGAGCAAAACATACCCGTAACACCCGAAATGGTGGGAAGGTCACCGGCAGTAATGTCAACAATGTTGGTGTCGGTGCTGTTGAGGTTGGCCTGGGCGAGAGCCAGACGCTCATTGTCAAGGTCGTAGACGACATAGGCGGAGCGCAGGAAGGTGTCGCCGAGGAGGGTGAACTGGTCCGTGTTGATGTTGAAGTCAGCGGTGGAGCCGATGCCAAACATGCAGACGCCGTCCCAGTCCTCAATCTTGTCCGACAGGCCCTTCTTGCGGATGAGGTACTGCTTGAAGATCTCCTGGACGTCGGCGTAGGCGTCAATGACCATCTCGTCAATGGGCACCTGGATCGTCTTGCCGTCAAAGATGAACTCGAAGATGTAGCCGTTGCCCTTCTTGCCGCGGTAGGCGCAGTCGATGTAGGGCGTCAGGGTGTCCTTGGTGGTGACGACGCCAAACTCCTTCCAGAGCTTCTGGACCTGGCTGTCGGGCAGCAGGGAGATGGTGGAGCCCGAGTCGAGGATGGCCAGCGAGTTGAGGTTGGGCATGTTGACGGGCTTGTCGCCGTCGCTGTTCTTGAGGTCGAAGCCCGAGATGCGCACGTTGTACGAGGTGATGTTCTTGGAGCCACTCGTGGCCTCAGGGGACAGGTCAAGCACGGCCAGGTCACCAATGTACTTTTTGCTGTCGATGGCGCCAAACAGGACGGTTCCAGAGTCGGACTCGAGGTCGTTCTGTTGGTGGTTAGCACTTGGATCGTCAAGTATTTGCTTTTTCCGTCTTCCCCGCTGCTCTTGTCGCGTGCTTGCTTGCACCCCACTACTACTCTCTTTCGTCCTCTTCGCCTTCGTCCCATTCTCGATTTTCCCGTGTCTCCAAACTTACCAAGTACAGGCTGAATGCCCTCGTCTCAATGAGACCCTGGTCGACCATGTTGTCAATGACAGTGGGGTACTTCTTGACAGCGGCGACGTTTGCGCTGAAGCCGAGGCCCATGAGACCGGTGGGGCGGACGGTATCGGAAGCCAAGCCCAGCTGCTGGTTCTCAATCTTGTCATCGCCGATAGTGACGGTGTCGTTGAAATAGGAGCCCTTGATGTTGCGGCCGTCTAGGTAGGTGATATCGAAACCTCCGCGGTCGACGAGTTCAAAGGTGCTGCTCTTGCCAGAGTCGACTAGATGCGGCATGTATCAGCATGACGTGCGTTGGGTATAACAGCAAAAAAAGAAGGAATGTCACTTAGGACAGGAGAATACTCACAGGTTGCCATGCAGTAACCATAGTAGGACTGGCCAATGTCGCTGTTGCAGAGGTCCGAGTTGGCCGCATTGACCCAAGTATCGCTGCTGCCGGTGTCGAGTTGAAAGCTGATCTTCTGGGGCGGGGTGCCAATCTGGAACTCAGCGTAGTAGCCGCCGCCGGTGATGTTGTTTAATGCCTCGAGGTTGATCTGGTTGTCGTCATCTCTGCGCGCGTTTGAGTTTGAGTCTTTCGAGGCGCTGTTGTGGTGGGAGAATCGTTGGCGGGTGACGGGAACGGCGACATGGCCGGCCAAGGCGGTGGTGGCCAGGGCGAGGAGTAGAGTCGAGCGCATTGTCGGCGTCGTCTGGGGAGGGAAAAGAAAGAAGGGGACAGCGAGGATGAAGGAGGGGGGTCCAACAAGGCTCGGTTGGATCGGTGGGAGGTTATGAGTACGGGAGATGCTCGTATAAGGGGTGACTTGGCATTAGAAGTGACGGAATATAATGCGACTCGAGTGTGTATCCGTATACTGAGAATGTATATCGGTACTCAGTATTACTTGTCGTGACAAGAGATGATGGTGGGAACCCGGAAGAACAGGGAAAATAAAAGAGGCACAGCGGGGAATAAAATAGAACGAGGAAAGAAGTACGAAGTACGGAGTACTCGTGACAAGAAAGAGCCAAGAAGAGACGAGACTCGGAAAGCTAGGCGCCGAGAGATCAATAAGCTGTACAGAGTAAGCACGGCGAGGCACAAGGCAAAGCGGACCGGGGTCGGGGGCTTTTGAAGGAGCGAAGGAGTCGTAGCCTGGGGGCAGCTGGGCGTTGCTGGGCGTCTCGGGGGCGTCTGTGGGCGTACTTCGTGGGGCCGGGCGAGGAGACGGACGGGCTGGATGGATGCCGAGAGTGAGTGAATCGAGCGTGGTGAGGTGAGTCTGCTGTATTACTCCGCACGGGTGGTACTCGTATGCGTATTACTCGGTGCCAAATGCTCGTACGGAGCTGTACAAAGTATGGAGTAGTACTCGTAAAAGAGCGTAAAGGGCTGGTAGTAAGGCCTTGGCGATGGAGCTTAGTTGGCCAAGGCCGGGGTTCAAGTTGGCTCCAAGGCTCTTTGGTGCAGGTTGGTGCAGGCTGGCGCGGGCTGGTGGCCCAGAAGTGGGACCCAGGCTTTCTTGGCGAGTCGACAGGAAATGGGATCCAACCCCACCGGATCCACGCGAGGGGAATGCAGGCGAGAGCAGATGCGATGCAGATGCGGGTTGTTGGTGTGAGTAGTACCTGACAATCCGGCCGGCAATCCTGGACAAGAGACAAAAAAGGGCTGAGGATGGGGAGAGAGAGAGAGAGAGGAATGGAGGTGGGAGAGGAGAGGATCTGGGGAGATAGAGGCAGAGGCACAGGCACAATGAAACAGGAAAGGAAAAGGAAGGTACGAGTGCCGGTAAGAATACGGATATGCATAGAACTGATGAATGGCACAAACAAAACAAGAGACGAGGAAATACGACGTAAGAGTGGGAGAGGGGCCAGGAGACAGAGTGACAAGCCAAGGTGATGGAGATTGTCGAGAGGAGAGTGGCTCTGAGTGAGTGACAAGCGGAGAGAGGCACTAGAGAGGCAAAGAGGCAGAGGATGAGATCGGCGTAAGCAGTCCGTTTTGGGTTTAGTGGCTGTTGGATGTGGCTTGGCACCAGTCGGAGGCAGGCGCGAGGCGTGGCTTGGCATCGTACCTGCCGCACGCTGCCTGTGGGAGTACGGCGTATTACCTGATTACTACGCTGAATTCCATATGTACGCTGTGATATAGAAACCAGGGGAAATGGCTTCTGTCAGTAGGCACACCGTACGGAGTACTGTACCTGTGAAGTCTTTGGCAGTTGTTTCTGTGCATCCGTCGGTTGTTGGCGACTGCACATAGCAGTCAGCAGACCTGTGATGAATGTCTGTTGCATTGCATCCATGGCTGTGGCTGTGGCTGGCTGGCTGCAGTGGCGGTGACGGCGTCCAAATAGCATTTGGTGATATTAATAGTGCAGCTCTGTGACGATCAGTGACGATCAGCGCACAGGGCAGTGTCCACGTCCACTGTCAGCGATGATGTTCAGTGGCAATTGGACATGTCTTCAGGGGATTGTAGAGGGCCAAAGCTTGACACAATTACTGACTACAGTGGTGCTGCAATATCAAGGGCACGAATGTAGTCCATTATTCTGTCGTCCTCTGTAGGGATACGTCACTCTCCCTCCATCCTCGTGGACTTCTATTACAGGAAATGAAGGCATGTCCTCCCTATTACTAATTAGCCGTGGATGTTCCGCCATTGATTCCACCCGCTGCTTCCACCGAGTCCTCATTCCATCAGCCTCAGCCTCGACTTCAGCCTCTCTCTACCCAGCCAAAAGTCAAAAGCCAAGAGCCAAGAGCCAAGAGGAGAGTCAGCCTTGTCGCGCCCAGTCATCAGATTATTGGATGCCGGCATTCATCCTTCTATTCATCCATTCATCCATCCATTCATTCACCGCCAGAGCAATAGCGCGATAGGCAATATTGCTCCTCACGGCCAGACTTGCCTTGCCTTGACTTGACTTGACAGACATGCGCCATTCCAACTCGAATGTTTCACAGCCACCACAATACGGAGTATTACGTCCTGTCACTGTCATCTGTCAAACCTGTCATACCTCGGGGTCTCCATCTGCCGTGCTCTGCCTTGTCCGCAATTGTCTGTGTGACTGTCTGTCAACCTGTCTCTACCAGCCAGAGTCTCTGCCAGACCACAGCTGATGATTGATATGCACATGTCTCCCGGGATGCTTTCTACTGCTGACAGAATATTGCTGACAGAATGCTGACGGATCCTGCAGACGAATGCTGCAGACGAATGCTGCAGACGAATGCTATAATACACAATGCCAATTACTCTATATGTATACTGTACTCTATGTTCTCTACCCCCTTCCCTTTCCTCGGGGCTCTCCCTCTGCCCTACTCTGCTCTACTCTGCTCTACTCTGTACATCCATCCCTCCCTCCGCTCAGACATGCCGCCACGCCCACGCGTGTGTTCCGAGACATGGCATCCCAGACAGACAGACAGGCAGACGACACGACACCTGCATACATGACACAAGCCACATGACGTGCCCGCCTACATCTTCCAGTCCTATCCTGTCTCGTACCACCTCGAGCGAAGCGAGATCAGCCTCTCCGGCAGAGACCGCCGGAGGCACATCACACACAGCTTACAACTTGGCAGCCTTTTCCTTGCCATCCTGTGTCAAGCGAATGACGCCCTATAGCAGTAGTCAAGTTAGCATCAGCACCAGAAAAAGAAATCGAAAAAGTGTGTAAAGAGAGAGTGTGTGTAAGGGTTGGGGTAGAGCGCACCTCCTGCATACAGCTGGCGAGCAGCGTCCCGTCCGCCGCAAAGATCCTCTGGGTGACCACGCCCCTCTCCTGGCCGGCCCAGGGCGTCTCCATCTCGCAGAACATCCAGTCATCAGCCTTGACGCGCCTCGGCTCGTGGAAGTAGATGCTGTGGTCGAGGCTGACAATCATGCCGACGGCCGGCCTGTCGACCCACGCGCTCGCGTCCTCGCCCATGCCCTCGCGGATCATGGCCCGGCGCAGCATCGCCTTGTTCCGCGGCGACAGCTTGTCCGCGTCCTTGGCGCGCACCCGCCCGCGCATCCAGAACCGGTGGCTGCGCGAGACGGTACCAATGAAATAGCTGTCCGACATGTACGCCAGGGCGTTGAGATGGGCCTGCGTGCCGCCCTCGGCGCTGATCCGGCCCCGCGCGCGCATCCACATCCTGTTCTTGCGCTCGTACGGGCCCGCCGTCGGGTCGTCCGCCCGGACCACGTCCACGCTCGAGTTCTCCATCGGCCCCGACACGTCCACGTCGTCGGCGGAATTCACTCCATCCTCCGAGGGTAGCAGGGTGTGTGCGTCGGGCGGGATCGCCGCCGCGTGCTTGGCCGATGTCACTTCCGAGGAAGACGAAGAAGAAGAAGACTTATCGTCGTCCCCCGACGTGTCGCGCGCAAAGCTGATGGTGGTCGTAAAGATGCATCGGCCCTTCTGCCGCGCCTGCACCGTCCGCGTCGAGAACGACCGCCCGTCGCGCACCCGCTCCACGTGGAACAGGATCGGTATGTCGGCCGACCCGGCCAGCAGGAAGTAGCAGTGGCACGAGTGCGGGAGGAACGTGTCCGGCACCGTCTTCTGCGCCGACGCAAGGCACTGCGCCACCATGGCCCCGCCGTACACGCCGCGCGCGCCGTAGGGAAACCACGGCTGCCGCGTGTTGGTGAAGATGTCGGGACCCAGGACGCCCAGCTCCGTCACCTCGAGGACGTTCTCGATCGGCGCCTTGGTCAGGTCCGGCTCCGGCGGGCGCAGCAGTGTTGGTCGTTCGGACATGGTGGATGATCTGTTCTGGCAACTGCTTCTGTATGTATGCACCTGCTGTTCCGTATCCGTATATCGTCTCGCCCGTCTCGTTGCTCGTAGAATCAAAGTGTTGTGCTGTGTTAAAGGAGTGTGTGCTGTGCCGAGTGTCGAAGCTGCGAGTGGGAGGTGGTGGCGTCCCACTGTAGATAAATCGTGCCAAGCCGCCCTTGACTCGGCACCACAAAAAATCCAATCGTACCGAGGCTCGTGTCTTCGCACTCGCAAACCCGGTCCCTCGGAACGGGGGCCGAGGATGAGGCCCTTGCGTAATAATGCCCAATATTCCTTCAATATTACTCGTCCTAAGCAGAACAATCAATGCCAACAAATTGCTGCATTGCCGCCAGTGCCATTTTTGCCAGTGCCAGCTCGCAAAAGTGGACTGACGACAACCCCAAACATCGAGTCTCACCCGCCCTCAAAGCCCAAGCCCACGCCCAGTTGGTAGTTGCCCAAGTGCGAGCACAAGTCGTCATTCACATGCAATCACAAACACTCTAAACCTCTAGGCGTTAGCATTCGAGTAAGGAGCATTGTCTGATCTACGCTACGACTAGCCTGTCCATACACCGTACGTAGCCTGTATTATGCCTCCGGCGGCCCTGCCGGAAGCTCTCCTCGCTGCGCTCGCACTTCCACCCCACTTCTCACAACCCATCCCATAACCACGCCCGACGCGCGAGCGAAGCGAGATCCGCCCCCGGCAGGGCCGCCGGAGGCATACTTAACGTGTGTGTGTGTGTGTATGATGCCTCCGGCGGCCCTGCCGGGGGCCCCTGCCGGGGGCTGTCCTCGCTTCGCTCGCTCGCAAGTAGTCAGTAAACATTCAAGATGAAGTAAACTGGAAATACAGTCAAGATGAAGAAAGAAAAGGAGTAATACGACAGTTCACACAAGATATATATTAAAACACAAGGACAAGAAAAACAGAACTGAACTGGACTGGACTGGACTGAACTGAACAAAACACAACAACTACTCTGGCGTCGGCGGCGGGGCCCGATCAGCATCCTCCTCGTCAAACACAGGCTCGAGTCCATCCCAGGCATGCCCGTCGCCGTCCGGGCCCGCCTTGTCCCTGCGATCCCAGTACTTCCCGTTGAACCGCCAGTACTCCTGCCCGGACACCTCGCACTTGGCCTTCTCGAACCAGGCAGGCTTGAACTCCTCGCCGCGCTGCTCGCGGTCGCGCCGCCTGGCCCGCTGCGCCTGCTCGAGCCTGTTCTTCTCCGTGGCCGCAAAGTCGTACTCGCCCTCCTCCATGGCGCGCTGGTCCGGCCGCAGACGCGAGTCCGTCGGCGCGATCCACGGCCGCAGCTTGTCGTCGATGTGGTTGAACGTCAGCACGAACGGCGTCAGGTTGAACGGGATCCCCGCGGGCCGCTCGTTGGCCTGCCACACCAGGTACACGCTGTTGGGGTCCGCAAACGACCCGCGGTGCACCTGGCCCTGCGCGCCCTTGGACGACTCGTCCACAGGCGCCTCGTATCCGTTGGTCACGCGCGCGTACAGCTTCGAGTTCCACCGTCCGCCCATGCTCACCCGCACGTTGCCGTCCGCGTCCATCACCTTGCCCGACAGCTGGTACGCGCTCGACGCCTTCCACCCCCTCGGCTTGAAGTCCAGCAGCGCCACCTCGCCCGTGTTCCAGTTCTTCACCTCCATCGGCCCGTAGTTGTCCACCGTCGGGTTGCCCGTGATGATGCCAATCACCGACGACGTCACCTTCTTCCACGTGTACAGCTCCTCCTTGCCGCCGGACTTGGGCCGCAGCTTCAGGAACCACGTCCCCAGCGGGTTGATGTCAAACGACCGTCCGTAGAACTTGGACTTGACGTTGGACTCGCCCCAGTACGTCCACTGCGGCGACTCCGCCCACGCCGCACCCACTGGCGGGTGGTGGCTCACCTGCTCGATGAAGAAGCGGTAGTTCTTGTCCGGCCGCACGTACTCAAACGTCTCACCCAGCAGCGGGTTGAACGGCTTGGCGATGCGACCCACCGTCGACGCGTACTCGCTCGCAGCAAACGCAGCAACATACACCAGTCGCTCGATCGAGTCCGTCCGGTCCGCTGCCTGGTCCAGCAGGTCCGCGTACTCCATGTCCTCTCCGCATCGGTATAGTAGTGAAGTCGGCTCGTTGAATGACACCGGCAACGTCATCTTTGTCATGTCCTTGCCAATCATCGATTTCAGAATGCCCTAGTGTCCAGTGTTAGCTTCTCGTTCTCTCTCCCTCTTTATCTCGTATTATGCCTCCGGCGGCCCTGCCGGGGGCCCTCCTCGCTGCGCTCGCACGTCCCGCAATGAAGCAGTACCCGGACACGTTCGAGACATGTGTCTGTGTATGCCT
>FYEU01000315.1:608078-643116 GCA_900188575.1 Geosmithia putterillii
CGAAGCGGTGGGTGGGGGGGATGAGGGGGTTCAGTCAGGCAAGTCAGAATCGCCAACAGCGCCGCAGCAGTCTGTCTCGGCTGCAGGTGGCACACGCGAAGAGACCTCAGACTGCATCAAGTACGAAGTACCTCAGACCTGTAGGGTCTAGACGGTGCTGATGTCTTGCAATTCGACGCTGGATGGTGAGGGTGGTGAGAGAAGCCAAAGCCGACGTGGACGTACCTTTCACCGGGTTCCGACATGATGGTGTCGTCACTCTCGCGCGCGCGCAGAGCTCTCTCTCTCTCTCTCTCTCCCAAATGTTTGGACAATGGCGTATGCGTAGGTGTGACAAATCAAGACCAGATGCGATATGCGGTGCGCCACTGGTACTCGCAATGTATTACGACGGGCCGGCGAGACGCGGGGAAGGTAGCAAGTCCAAAAGAGGGCAGGCAAAGTTGATTTGGGTGGTGCGTAGGGGAAACGAGACCGACGGCACGATTGGGGTGCGAAATGAAGAAAGAAGTGGGAAAGGTGGGAAAAAAGGGCCAGGTGCCAGGCAATATCGAGAGGAGGGTCCCGGTCAGAAGCAAAATGGCAAAGAGGGCCCGAGGATGGGGACAGAAGGGACAGGCCGCCAGGAGGCCCGATGAGGCAAAGAAACAGGGTCGATCGCGGGTACTAGACAGCCACTGGCAAATCCATCTACTAAATCTCGTAATACTCTGTATCAATCAATACTCGTATTCATCTTCTGAATTCTTCTTACGACTACGACTGCTCTGCTCTGCTCTGCCCTGCTGCTCCTCTGCTGCTCCTCTACCCTTGCTCCTCTCCTCAGCTCTCCTCAGCTCTCCTCAGCTCATGCTCTGTATCTCCTCTGCCCTCTGTGGCGGAAATGGAATGGAATGTGGGGATACGGTGCAAATAGAGGCCAGCGAGGCTGTTGGCTTCTGGCTTGGCTGCTATAATAATACTCGTAATACATTGTCCAGGTACTCTCAGACCCCACCGGCTTGATTGCCCCCCTGGTGCCATCATGGGTGCAATATTGGCTCTACCGTACCTCTCCAAACCAACTCTGTCCATCATCATTACGAATAGAGTAGACTCATAGTAGAGTAGACTCGTAGAGTGAGGGAGAGAGAGGCAAGAGGCAAGAGGCAAAGATGGCTTGCTCGGCCTCTTCTGCTTGGTCGCCCCCCAACCCCGACCGCACACTCTTCTCACTTCCGTGCTGCTGCTTGTATTGCCGGCTCTCGAATCAGAAGCCAGCGGGTGTGTGGGAAATGACATAATTCTCGATCGCAAGTTTAGCTCGGCCATCTTGATCTTGGTGCAGGACTTGGTACTAGGACAGTAATAGTCCGTACTCCGTACTACTACTACTACTATTACTACTCTAGCAGTATTATTACGCTGCCCGCTATCCGCTGTATGGCTGTTGTAATATGGAGGCCTGCACCATCATTGCTAGCTCCAAGTCCCCCCTCCCACCTTCAATGACGATGACGTCGGTTTTTTTTTCACAAAGTCCAAGTTGCCAACCCTCTTCAACAATGATACATTAGTCTACTACCAGGATTCCAACATACTACAGACCGGATAGTACAATTACAATTTGCACAGCCCGGACGCTAGCTCTGCTTGAATCCAACCACGATATCGCTTCATGATGAATACCATGGCTGGCATGTGTTTACAGATAATACAGATACTGCTAACATATACTGCTAACAGATCCTGCTAACAGATCCTGCTAACAGATAATACCGCCTGTACTAGCAGTAAAGTGCGCATCTTCATATGATGCTCCATATGATGCTCCATCACACTGCCACATCCCCATGCACGTGGCCCCTCACCAGCAATGGTTGGTGGGACGCAACGCCCACATGATCAACACCACAAGCATGACTTGAATCAAACCGGCACTTAAGAAGAACATGGAATTACAGCCCTAGCACGGAGTAATACACCTTGAAAGTAAAGAGAAAGAATAATACATTTTTCAACTATAGAGTAAAAGAGTGTCGTGGTAGTAAACGAGCGTCGGGGACAATACCGTCCTTCTAAGACTATTAAACCCAACCATCAGAAATAAAAAAAAAAGAGGGTTCCTCCGAGAGAACCGAGAGAACAAAACAAACAAGCCTTGCTACTGAATAAAAATTCCCATCAATCAATCAATCAATCAAACTACAATCCAGGCTGCCCTGCTTTACAGCATAGCAACCGCCACCACCATGGCCATCATCATGACTCCCACGCTCACCGTCACCCCCGCAGCTCCAGCCACAGGCACTGACGACGTCGTCTGGCTGCTGCTCGAGCTGTTGGTCAGCGACGACGTCGCACCCGCAGCTCCGGCAACACCGGTCGCAGTCGCCGCCGACCCCGCCGTGCTCGTACCAGCCTGTGCCTTCTCCTGCACCGAAAGGTGAAGCGTCTGGATGCTCTTGGACCCGTTGACAGTCACAGTCGTGTACGAGACCTGAGTGGTGCTTATCACCTTGGCCCCGTTGTTTCCGGAACCGCTGTTACCGGAGTTGCCGGAGTTGGAAGAGCCAGAGCCAGAGCCAGAGTTGCTGCCAGAGTTGTTGCCAGAGTTGCTGGAAGAGCTGCTGCCCGAGTTGCCCGAGGACTTGTTGCCAGAGTTGGAAGAGTTGCTGCCAGAGTTGTTGGAAGAGTTGCTGCCAGAGTTGGAAGAGGAGCTTCCAGAGTTGCCAGACGACTGGTTCGAAGAGTTACCCGACTTGGACGTGTCCTTGTTCGACTGGCCGTTGCTGCTGTTGCCGCTGCCGTTGCCGTTCGAAGATCCAGAGCCAGAGGATCCAGAAGAAGTATTCTTGCCAGAGCCAGAGCCGGAGCCAGAGTTGGATCCAGATCCAGAGCCGGAGCCAGAGCCGGAGCCGGAGCCGGAGCCGGAGCCACCAGCCTTGACAGTCGTCGTCGTCGTCGCCGCCGACTCGCAAGTGGTAGTCACAGGGACCGTGGTCACAACAGGAATCACCTCAGTGACAGTGTAGCTGCTTCCCGGCTTGCAGTGGACGTAGTGGGGGCAGCTGGTGATGGTCCTGGTCACAGTGAGGAAGGCGGTGCTGGTCGACATCTGCACGGGGGCCGTGATGTGGGCAGACGCGTCAGTGGTAGCCGTCAACGTCTTGGTGGGGTCGGCATCGCCAGCATCGCTGTCCGAGCCGTCAGCGGGGTCAGCCACAGCCGTCGTCGTGACCTTGGACGTCGAGGTCGAGGTGGTGACCGAGGACGCGCCGGTGGTCGTGGTCGTGGTCGTGGTACCACCAGAGGACGCGGTCGACGTGGTCGACGTGGTGTCAGTCACCGTCTTGGTGTTTCCGGGCAGAGTGACAGTGGGAGTGAACGTCGTCCTGGTGGTGACGGTGTTGTTGGACCACGACAACGTAGTCTGGGTCAGCGTCGTCTTGGGAGTAGGAGTGAAAGTCGGCGTCGTGGTGGTAGTGGGGGTGGTGGTGGTGCTGCTGCTGCTGCTGGAGGTCGAAGTCGACGTGGTGCTGGTCGTGGTGGGCGTGGTCGACGGGGTGCTGGTCGTGGTAGGCGTAGTCGTAGGGGTGGGGTGAACCGTGACAGTGGTAGTGGTCGTCTTAGTGCCCGTGGTGGTGGTAGTCGGCTCAGGGGTGGTCGTCGTGGTCGTGGACGACGTGGTGGTCGTGGACGACGAGGTCGTGGTGGGCGTGGGCGTGGTCGTGGTAGTCGTCGTCGTGGGCTTGGCGCTGCACCCGTACTCGAGAGCGTCCAGGGCGTGCTCGTAGTAGTTCTCCGAGTCCTCAACGTTGTCAACGGCACGGCTGAGATCCCACAGGGAGATACCGCCAAAATGAGCCTTGTCCTTGTACTCGCAGACGAGCTCCTTCATAGCGGCAGGGGTGATGTAGCCGGAGCCGGCCGAGGCGGAGCTGGCGGGGAGACCAATGTACAGCTTGGCGTTGGTGCTGCTGTCGCTGTCGGCAATGACGGTCTCCCAGTCGTCGTAGTTGAACCCGCCGTTGATGGCGTCGCAGGCAGGGTTGTTGTAGAACTGGATGAAGAGGGCGTCAAAGTGAGCCTGCTGGATCATGTCCTGCATGTAGAAGTAGGTGGAGCTCGTGGGGCACTGGGGGGCGCCGGTGATGAGGATAGATGAATCAAGGCTGCGCAGCTTGTTGATCATGGCAATGTACGGGGCATTGGCTATATCGTCCGTGTTAGCTAGTTGTTTCCTTGCTCGGTTTGTTTGCTTGTCAACGGAGAGCGTTTGTGGGAATCACTTACCAAGGTCGGCCTCAATATCAAAGTCGAAGCCGTCAACCGAAGTGTGCTCCGTGGTGCTGATATCGAAAGGACGAGGTCCGGTCCAGCTGGAGTCGTAGGGTCCGAAGGCACTGTAGAGGAACTCGGCAAAGGACTCGCCATTGTCGTCGGTCGTCACAGCGTAGTTGCTCGTGGAGGTGTACTCTCCACCGATGCTGAGGAGGACCTTGACACCCTTCTCCTTACAGTAGGGGATGTCCTGCTTCATCCAGTAGCAGTTGTTGAGGAGAGACGACTCGACACCCTCGTCGTTCTCGTAGTAGCCGGCCCAACAGTGGCCAGCAAAGTTGGTGCCGGGGTATCCAGAGTCATCGTTCTCGGGAGACTTGTTGACAAAGGAGAGTGTGACATACTCAATACCACTGTCACAGTAGTTCTTGAGACGGTCTGAGCCATCTTGTCCCTGTATGATGTGTTAGAATGAACAAGACATGTATCATGTTGCGGCTTGATGTTGTATATCAGACATACCCAGTATCCGTTGAGGCCACCATATGTGCTCACGGCACGCGAAGCAAAAGAGAGCGACATTGTTGCGAAAAGAGTGTGTTGTTGTTTTCCGTCTTCTTTCTTCTCTTCTTTCTTTCTTTCTTCTTTTTTTGCTAAGACTTCCTTCTTTTTTTCCTCTCCTACTTACCGTTAAACCTTGATGTTTCGGACAACGAGTGTAAGGGGCCGAAGCCGGGTTATGAAGCGAGTGTGGTGGCTGGTAAAACCGTTAAAGAATGAACGCAGAACAAAAACGTCTGCAGCGGTCCGGAAGGTCGACGGGTTGTCGAATGTAAATGAAGTCACCGATGAGAAGGAAAGGATGCAAACGAAGGGAAAAAGGGGGGGCGAGGGTATGCCATTTTGCCCCTTCCGGGGCTATATCATGGCAGTAGCCCCAGGCACTCAGGAACAACAACGCTAATAACGGCCACCGTTCTTCATGCGGCATCAAGAGGTATGATGAGATGGACCATACGCCCCAGGGCCAGTCCGGCTACTTCCCGTTCGAGACGGCTAGGTGGGCAGAGGGGGTGTGTACACGCTCAACCAAGATGAACGACGCCACAGGAGGGCACGGAGACAGCACGGAGTGTTGGTCCCATGGCACCAGCCAGTCCTAACGGCAATATCCATGGGCAAGTATCACTGTACTTGGCACAGGTAGACAGGCAGTAGTAGTCAGGAACCAACTGCGTTGTGGTGGGTTTGCAGGCGTGAGAGCGTGTAAGCGAGGCGGGGGAGTCTAGAATCAGGCCTAGTAAGAGCGCCAGGTCGTCTCAAAACAGAGGCCAAGACTTTATTGCATGCCGTTGGCGCCGACTCTGCCAACAATTGCTTTCCAAGCGGGGCTCATTCTGGGAGTCATCCGGTGCATGGCGGACATAACGCACGGAAAGAACGGTTTTGTCTGGCCTCGTTTCGTCTCACTCTGACTCTGCGGAACACGTGTGAAGGCTGGAACAGTTGGCCACTGTAGAACCGACGGTCCGGATGTCATGTCGAGCAGTGACATTTCACACCCAGCCCAGAGGTAGGTGGCAGACTAGATGGCAGAGAGACGACGACATGGCTGAATGGGCATATGTCTGCCATCGCCGTCTGTCTGCTGTGCATATACTGGTACACGTACAGTACTCGTATTATCCTTGTCGCTGAAGTCGGGAGGCTGAATATTGGCAACGGAGATGATGGAGACAGTGGGATGAGGATTGTGGGTGCGCGTGTCGGTGGAGAAGGTTTGTGGTGGGCTAGATCTCCATCGGCCGACCTTGCAGGGCTGCAGGGATTGGCTGGCTGGGCATTGGCCACTGGCCAGTTGGGTAGGTTGCTCGCTCCCGGCCACTTCCTCTTCAGGCAACGGCCGCAGATGGTGCCTGCCAGTTTTACCTGCTTCGTATTGCTCGTACTTACACCAATGGCAACTACGCCGCTCAGTGGCTCCTTCCTCTGTACTCTTTCTTTTTCCACGCATCTTCTCAGTGCTATTACCACGATGACTTAGTACCACGTTGCTTCTTCTCAAATGACTAATGCTCCTTCATGCAAGGTACGCGAATAGTCTGCTGGGTGTGCAGCGATTCGGATGGCTCCGCTCCTCGTCGGCCATTCAGCGTCTAGACCGTCGGCAGTACCGTCCCTTTTTTCCGGTGCCTGAGTGAGACATTGTCACGAGCAGAGAGCCCATCGGAACCTTCGAGGCCGACCAGGAACCAGTAGACTACTTGTCAGCCTTAGTCCTTGTCGTTGCGTTCCATGCAAACGGTGCATGACGACGCACCCATAGCATGACATTGCTTGCTGTGGCTGTACGATCACTGCACTACTTTGTACGGAGTAGCTGCAGTACTATCGTCATTGACGACTGTAATATTGCGAGCAATACGGAGTACACGTATTGTTGCAGAAGGCGTCGGTGATTTTCACACAACCTGGTCATTTCCCAGTGCTGTCCGTAAGCTTAACCGACAATGGGACGAGTACGAGTATCGCAAGCACGGAGCATTGGTAAAGTACGGAGTTAACTCAAGAATTGGGACTAATAACGGTGCTCTTATTAGTATTATTACGGAGCAAAGTACAGGGAAGACAGAGACTCGGCACCTTCCGAAACGCAACGTGAAAATCCGCCCCCTCCCCCACTTCACGGCCATTTCCATTCCTCCCCTCCCTGTTTTTCACTCTTTCCTCTCGCATACCATACACAACTCGTAATGCGTACGTTTTGCTGATCTAGGCCCTCTACGAAGACAAAAGGCTGGCGTGTCCCTCGATGAATGACGTTGCGCTCGTTGACGAGAAAGAGAGAAAAAAAAGCATCGTAGCAACGGTTGGCTGTGTGTATGAGAGAGACGGCATAATGTGACAATGCAGCCGTACATGCAGGACTCTTGCAGAAAACTCCGCGAAATTTCGTTGGTCCTGCACCCGCTGCCGTCCAAATCAATAGCGCCAACTTGGCTGGCTTGGCTGTCCTTTCCCTCTGCCGCGCCAAGGTGGTGATGATTGTTGGTAGGGCATACATCCGAGATTTGACCGCCTGCAATGTCCAATATGGAGTATGACTACAGGCATCAGTGATCACTGATCTGATCACTGATCACTGATCACAGCAGTCTTCGGTTGGTCGCCACATCGGTGCCGAAGCGCCAGGCAGAGCGGGTCAACGTGATGGAGAGACGGGCCGCTGACAAGATGATGTTCAGGCACCAGGAACCAACTGGCCCTGCCAAGGCTGCCGGCTGTACGAGCAGTGCAACCTTGGTGGAAGCCATGTCTGTATTCGTGCAAATATTGACAGTGTGTTGGTGATGTGCATAATGTCCCGAGTCTGGTACGCTATAAAGGACACGAAGTCTATTGGAAACTCTGTTTGAGGATATGGGGTCGCGAACAATACGTTGTAAGGCATGCATCGTGACAATGTAAGGTTCAATATTGCTACTATTGGGGACGTCAATATAAACAGCTTGCCCAAAATGCGTCTCGGCCAGGTCCAGCACCACGATCTTGCTTCTTTCTGACCCTCTAGTCTTGTATAAAAACATATTTATCCCCAGTCAACTCAGCATTGACTCTACTATCATTAAACCTACCATTGGGTCTTGCTAAATCGTGGACAAATGTACCTTCCGGCGTCTACTTCCGCCTTGGGGCCTCCCTTAGAATGCTGTGTATAACAACACAACAACATGCATCACGGACTTTTCCTAACCTAGACTTCAATCCACAGTCCTCTGACCTGACAGTACGTAGTGAAGCTGCTACAGTTGCAGAGAAGGTACGCCAGCATCCAGCCATTGACAGCACTTCCAACCGCAGTATGAGATGGTTCAGTGGACGACTGCAGATATTACCCGGCACTCAGCCACAAAAATAGGTGTAGTGAGTCTTGAGATCCAAGGTTGCACAACAAGTTTGGCGATGCACAGGGATCGAAACTCCAATGCAGTTGATGCGCAATTGACATCTGCAGGTTCAATGTACTATGCTCTCATGCTCAGCTCATGCTCTATGGATGTACAGGTAGGTATAGGGTCGGAGGCTTGCTCCTTTGGTATTATTGTGTAATGCTGACCAGCTGGTTGGTATCTGTCCACTGAATGCTGACCTGCTAAAACAAGCACAATGTGCTTCATATTAATTGTAAGCACCAAGCCTAATCCAGCCCCCACGTGCGGCTCTTCTCGTGGTCGACGCATTGTACGTCGTACTACCTGGCCATCAACGCCATCTCTAGACTCTATCAACGTTGCGAATCATGGCCATGTTGAGAATAGAATGGCTCACCTGGCTACGTTTCACTTGGACACGGCAATTGACACCAAGGGCTGTGCACCTTAGGGTTAGCTACTGTTCTAAAAGCCAGTAGAAAGCCAGTAGATGCCCAGATGGTGCCACGGGGCCAGCTCATGGCCTAATCGGACCATGGCTCGCCTGACCAGCGACCAGCCACGGGCCAGCGACCCCTGAAAGCGATAAGATATCGATCAATGATACGACGCGATAAGGAAAGCTTGGCTTGGGGGCAGGGCATCCTTGCCCCCCTTTACTCTGCCCCCCAGCTCCGCCGAGGTACAATGGCCCACAGAGCTCGTGGGACATTTGAGCTTACTCGGACCATCTGTCTGGGGTGCCTTCGAGTCACAGCACCAGGAAATAACCCATTACCAAGTAATACGGGGGGGGTCAATCAGACGCATATGATGTCAATTGCATAATCCTTTGGTTATAGCTCACTTTCTGTTCGTCTGGGAGGGGGACCAGCGTACAGCGTATGCAGTATTAAGGATTGATTGTGGACTACGGAGTAGTACCGTACCCACGTACAAAGTAAAACGCACCTGCTTTATTTTAGTCTGGTTGTATCGCCGGTGCTGCTGTTGGTGCTGTGCTGTTTGGGTATGGCGGTGTACGAGTTACGAGTCCAGTGCAGCGTAACAGAGCAACGGGGAACGGGGAGTGAGCGGAGACCGAAACCAAACACAAAGCTCGACTGTGAACACGGTGGACTCAGGCCAGGTAAATCCATTTTCGCCCAGTTGAGCAATTTCAAGACCGTCCAACCCAACCCAACCCATCGGCATCGGTTCTCCCCCTCCCCCCAAAGGAAAAAAAACAACAACATCCACCATACTGCTTTCCCCGTCTCCATTGTGAGAGACGTCTTTAGCAAAAATGGCGCCCAAGCCGGAGCTGGCGAGTGACATCCACTTCATCAAGACCCCGCCGGCACAACCCTCCCAGTTTGCCACGGGCGAGGACTGTGGTGTCCCCCTCACCGACGTGAGTAACCCAACTGCCTCAACGATCAGCCCCCCTTCGGATATCGTCCCCCTCCATCTGCCGTGGAGAAGGAAGACTCTGGCTTTGTGGGGGGTCAACAGTGACGGAGCGCTGCATTTCCCGTCAATCGTCAGTACTGACCTCGTGTGCTTCTTTACCAGTCCCCCGCCATCAACAACCCTCCCCTGCCCGCCGAGGGCGCCGGTGCCGAGAGCTTCTCCAACATCCTGCTGGGCATTGCCCTGGCCGGTGTCCCCTACCTGCTCTCGCGTCTGGTGGGCGGCGGCATCAAGACGACCATCTTCTTCGGCGTCTTCACGCTGATCCCCACCCTCATCACCTTCTGGACGTACACGTCGCGTTTCAGCCCGCGGGTCAACGATGCCGTCAAGCTGCCCGGCCGCCCCGTCGAGCACTATGTGACCTTCAAGGACGAGGCCGACAAGGCCAAGTACTCGGGCCGCTCCAAGGTGCCCATCCAGACCTTTGCCGAGATGTACATTGAGGGCAAGGTCGACTTCAACGGCGACGTGCTTGACGTGCTCGAGTACCGCCACGACTGGTCCACCTTTGCCTTCACGGCCGACCTCTTCAAGTACATCTTCTTCACCTTTGGACCCGACGTGCTCTTCCACTCGCGCGAGCAGGACATGGAGCAGATCCGCCCCAACTACGATTCCGGAAACGACCACTACGCCTGGTTCCTCGGCCCCCGCATGATCTACACCAGCGGTGTCATCTCGGACCCCACGCGCGAGGAGACGCTCGAGGAGCTCCAGGACAACAAGATGGCCGTCGTCTGCGAGAAGCTGGACCTCCAGGAGGGCGAGACCCTGCTCGACATTGGCTGCGGCTGGGGCACCCTCGCCAAGTTTGCCAGCCTCAACTACGGCGCCCGCGTCACCGGCATCACCATTGCCGAGAACGGTGCCGCCTACGCCACCGACCAGCTCCGCTCCGCCGGCATCCCCGAGGAGCAGAGCGAGATTCTCTGCATGGACTACCGCGACGCCCCCAAGAGGAAGTACAACAAGATCTCCCAGCTCGAGATGGGCGAGCACGTCGGCGTCCGCAAGCTCACCGGCTTCTTCCGCCAGTGCTTCGACATGCTCGAGGACGACGGTGCCATGTACGTCCAGCTTTCGGGTCTCCGCCAGCACTGGCAGTACGAGGACTTTATCTGGGGCCTCTTCCTCAACAAGTACATCTTCCGTGGCGCCGATGCGTCTACCCCTCTCTGGAACTACGTCAGGTCCCTCGAGCAGGCTGGCTTTGAGATCAAGAGGTGAGTTTTATCTCTTCAGCTCTATCTATGTGCGTGCGCCGTAGTAGCATCAAACTAACCATGCCTCACAGCGTCGACACCGTCGGTGTCCACTACTCGGCCACCCTCTGGAGGTGGTACCGCAACTGGGTCGGCAACCACGAGACTGTCGCTGCCAAGTTTGGCGAGCGCTGGTACAGGGTGAGTTTTACAGACCTCGGTGACCACTGCTAAACGTGAAAAAAAGGACGTACGGCTAACACAATTCTCCTTGTGCAGATTTGGGAGCTCTTCCTCGCCTGGTCCGTCATTGCCTCGCGCCAGGGCAGCGCCACCTGCTTCCAGATCCTCGTCGTCAAGAACCTCAACTCCACCCACCGCATCAACGGTGTCAAGTCTCAGTTTGGCCTCCACGGTGCCCTCGCCAAGAGCAAGGCTGCTGGCCAGGCGTCGCTCGACTAAGGGATTGACGTCTCTTTTTTCACGGGCAAAACGACTACCAGACAGCCGGTGCGTAAACCACGGGAAAGCGTTATTCTAGGACCAGGCTATGCTTAGTCTTGTTCCCGGTATGAAGTTACGACAACAACACACACACGGTATGGCGAGATTGGGCCATGGCATTACCATGGCATGGTCACATCTCTGCCCCCAGCGATATGAAAAGGATATATCATGATTAGAAGGAAAGCGGTAGCGTATAGTAGAGTAGATGATATTGCGTGACGAGCGAGAGGGTAGATACGCCAGTCACCAGCGACACACACCCGAGATGGGACGGGACGGTCAAGCAGTCCCACGGCCATGGGCCTGGGACGGGACAAACCTATATCTTTATGACATATGGGTATAATCCGTCCAGGGAAGCGAGTGGAGGAGAAACAGTTTCATAGTCGTATATGATTGATATGGTTTCCCACTCAAGACCCATGGAAGAGCATGCATATGTGACTTGTATGAGGACTGGGCTGACTACAGCCACCGCTAATTACTCGTATGCACTTGTATGGAGTAGAGTCTTGGAGAAGTAGTCGGTGACACGGTTGTTACTATTTCGTAGACCATGTGCGCGTTCGTATCGCGTGTTGCTCCCCGGCACTCGTCCCACCTGTTTCCACTCACGAGTTCTTGGACATACCCAGCTGGATGGACCACATAAGGCAAAGAGGGTCTTGTCATTGTGAGGGTGGTGCGGCAGCGGGTCGCTCCCGAAGGCCTTCACTCGTCTCTAACACGCCGTGCTCCGTATTAATATCCATCATTATTGCGGTTGTCAGAGACCCTTGCGCGGGTACGAAGGAATACTCCATACAAATTGACAAGTAATACGATGGAGTTGAGGAGTAAAGATGAACCCCAGCCACCAGCCACCCGAGAAAAAAAAAGAGTGGCACCTCAGCCACCCGTTTCGCCGGTCGGTAGCAAGGGAAAGAGTGGGGGGGGCAGGTAGCTCTTGCCTCTGCCAGCTCAGAGCTTTGGCTGGCGCTGGCACCAGATACCCGGGCACAGCAAGCACTTTGCCTAAAAAGTGGAGAAGGAAGGTGCCTCCCACGAAGAACAGAACAAAGAAGGTGCAACGGCCAGCATTCCAGTGCAAGAGCAATTGGTCAGACAATTCCATACTTGGAGATATTCAACACCAAGAAACTCGTGATGCTTCAAACAAACGATATATCGACCTGGAATCGTCGTCGCTTCGTCGGTCAACTTCATTCAACCTTGACGAACCCTCGTCATCACGCCGCCACGCACCCCTGTCTGTCTACCCCTGCACGATGCCGCTACACCGGTGGCTGGGGAGTTGGCCTCAGCTCCTCACCCAGCCTTCTCGTATGGGCGGTAACACCACCGCCCAACGAGGGGCGCATCGGACCAGCCTTTGGCTTCTGCAAAAAGCCTTAACTTGCAGCTCGGGGCCCAACCGGATTCGACATTCCTCTCGTCCTTTTACTTGTCTTGTGCATATATTCCGCATTGTCATGTCCACACCTCTCTTCTTTCATCTATAGTGCATGCAGCAAGCAGAAGAGCGTGCATTAGACCGTCTGGCTTTTGACAAGTCATCCAGCATGGAGTCGAATCACTTTTACGCCAGAGCCCCGAGTGCGTTGTCCCCCTCACTCACTCTCGCTCTCGTACTTATAATATAGCCTGGTGGTGCTAACGCCTCTTCTCTCTATAGCTTGGGAGCAATCCAACTACGACAACAACCACCACAACAACACTGACAACAAGCCGTCGTCGTCGAGACACCAGCGGAATAATACTAGGCACCAGCTGAACGGTGTTATCGACCACAACGAGGAGGAGCAGCAGCAGTCATTGCTGGCCAACAACTACTCGTACCCTTCTGCTCAGCGGCCCGTTCTGGGAACCAACCTTGCTGGCAGCTCAGCACCCGCAGCAACACCACCACCCGCCGTCCGCTTCGACGAGGCCCAGCTCGCCATGTTCTCCGCTCAGAACTCCAACATGGCGGGCATCAAGGATGCGCTCACTATTGCCGCCGGCAGGGTCACCCCCGGGGTCGACGACACGCCCTACATCCAGTACGCCATTGAGGCCCTCACCGGCGGCCGCCGCGACGACTTCGACCCCGACGACATGCCGGACCGCCGCTCTTTCGAGAACCTGCAGCAGCAGCAGCAGCGGGAGCAGCAGCAGCCGCTGGTGGGTCAGGCCGTCACTACGGCTGGCCACCCCGCTCGCGAACTCACCCCCGAGATGACCGACATTCCCCTCATGGTGCCCGAGACGGTGTACGCCGGCCACCACCGGGTCAGCCACCGCGCCAGCATCGGCGAGATCAGCGCCCTGTCGCGGACGACGCCCGTCTCGCAGGACGAGGACTTCCGCCCCCTATCGCCCGTGGAGTCGCGTGCCCTGACGCCTTTCCACACCGCCCAGTCCTCGACCGAGTACCACCCGTACCAGCAGCAGCAGCAGCAGCACCCGCAGCCCATCACAGGCCCGGCCACCCGCTCGGTGCCCGCCCGCGCCGGCCCGGACCTGTGGGTCCCCGTCACGCGCAACATGCGTGACAACTTCTACCCCAGCGAGTCCGCATACCCTCCCCTGACGTACCGGCCGCGCCTGCTCCGCCTCTACTCGCTCGTCTTCTTCGCCTTCCTGTGCCTCGCCATGGCGGCCTGCCTCATCGCCGCGACCGTCTACTCGACCGCACACGACGGCCTGACCCCCTACGTGGGCACCATCTACTCGGGATCGTACTTCCTCTTCCGCATCCTGCCGCAGCTGCTGGCGGCCCTGATCCTTGTCTACGCCCAGGCCATCGCCCTGACGACGCAGCGCATCCTGCCCTTTGCCTGCATGGCCAGCGAGGACGCGCGGGCCCGGTACCTGGCCCTGTTCCGTAACATGTACCCGTCCAGCCTGCTGTGGCCGCGGGGTGTTACCTCGGGACCCTGGCAGGTCGCCGTCTTCAGCGTCGCGTCGTGGCTTGCCCTCTGGACTGTGCCCCTCGCCAGCGCGCTTTTCACGTGCATCCTAGTCGACAAGAAGTGGACGTGGGCGCCCACGACAGGTATCGCCTGGACCCTGGTGGTGCTGTACATCCTCATGGCCATCGCGACAGTCGTTCTCATCGCCTTCTGGTCCCGCAGGTGGACCGGTCTCATGTGGGACCCGCGCTCCGTCGCCGACGTCATCACCCTTCTCAACCGTAGCAACACCACGGACGGGTACGCGGCCGCCGACGGCGCCAGCTCGACGCGCTCCCTCCGCGACCTCCTGCCCTCCCGCTGGCTCGACCGCCTGGGCTACTGGCGCACCGACGACGACCACACCGGCGGCATCTGGTACGGCATCGGCGCCTCGGGCCAGCTGGCCGACCACGAGGCTCACATGGTCAGCGAGCTGATGGGCAAGCGCGCGAGCAACAACGCCACGGCATCCATCGGCTCTGCCAATGACGTGCTGCCCCGACCCCCGTCCGCCATGGGCGCCTACAGCCAAGGCTACGACTACCTCCCCCACTGCCTGCGGACGATCCCCCTGCTGGCGTTCGCGACGACGGCAGGCGCGCTCCTCATTGCTCTTCTCGTGGTCTCGTTCCTGCCCGCCACGCAGCTTGAGAGCGGCTTCCTGCCCCAGCTGTCGGCACGCCCCGCCCAGCCGGGGGCCTTCTCGGCGGCCAACTTCCTGTACAGCTTCATCCCGTCCCTGATCGGCATGGTCCTCTTCCTGCTCCTGCAGGGCCTGGACCAGGCCGTGCGCGTCGTGCAGCCCTGGTCCCAGCTTAACAGCCCGTCTGGCGGCGTGGCGCGCAAGACCGTCCTGGCCGAGTACGCCGCGTGCTGCCACCCTCTCGAGGCCGCCTTCCGCGCCGCGCGCGTAGGCCACTGGCGCGTCACTGTGCTGTCGCTCGTCGCCTCGCTGTCCGTGGGCGTGCCCGTCCTGGCGGGCGGGCTGTTCATGGCCCTCACCATCACGGCGTCCAACCAGGTCCGCATGTTCCCCAACATCCCCGTCTACGGCGTGCTCCTCGCCCTGCTGTTCCTGTACGTCGGGGCCGTGACCATGGTTGTGCCGCGCAGGGGCGGCTTCCGCCTGCCCCATGCAGTGACCTGCCTCGCTGGCGTGGTGAGCCTGTGCACGGCCGACGAACTCACCCGCGATGCGGCCTTCCGGTCGGTTCGGTCGCGCGCCGATCTTGAGGCCCGTCTGGGAGTTGACCCGGATGCGGATCTGCGCGAGGAGAGCGTCTGGTGCTTTGGCGTTGTGCCTGGCAAGGACGAGACGAGGCTGAGTGTCCGTCGGCTTAGGCGGTTCACTGAGAAGGTCATGTCGCGGGGGTATGCTACCTCTATGGTATGATCACACACACGACGATTCGAATTATGCGACTTTGACGGCATGAAATGAACTTTACACGACTTCACGACGGTTCACGACCATGAGAACCGACGTTACATTTGCTCATGTATACACGACACGACGCAACTGACTTACACACATGCTCATACGATACATGTATATTACGACTTTTGAAATTTCCGGTGTTTGGATTTGGATTGGTATTGGGAATGGGAATTGGGTTTTCACATCAGCATTATTAGCGATTGCTTTTTTCAGGACAAGGACGGTGTTTAATGGACAAGGTGGGACCGCCTTGGGTGTCCACGTTTTTCTTTCCCGCCCTTGAGGACAACAGGGCTTGTTTGCTTTTTTCGCTTTTCATACTAGAGCAGCACGTTTTAGACGAGATCAGGGAGACGCACGCATAGACGATTGATGGTCACACCAACACCATACATGGATAATGATATCTCTCACACACTCAAACACACCCACTATACTTTTTCTCCCTTTGATGAACTTGAATCAATCCTGATGGGCAGCATGTGCGAGCGTAGCGAGGAGAGCCTCCCTGGCAGGGGCCGCCGGGGGCACAATACTCATGAGATGATTACACCTAAACATACGAGATTTTGGTTTAGACATACGAGGAAATACAGCATCTATGGAGCAATAGGTGGTGTGTTACTGTGCCTGGTACCGTGTGTTGACGGGATTCCAGCCCAGAGCACTAGGTTGAGGTATACGGAATGTCCAAATCGCACACGACGAGAACGCGTCTTGGTCCGCGATGGGGCCTTGCGCCTACTTGTATCCATATCCTCAATGCCCATGTTCTTCAGCATGGAAAAGACACACTCGTCTTTAGTAGTTACCCGTATGTGTGGGTTTTCTGTACCGTCGTACCGTGGAATTGCTCCAAGACCTGTGGAATGACCTAGACAAGACGGATCAAAGTATAACCCAAGGTTGGGCCGGTCTGTCTCGGGCCAGAAGGACCCCTGAGACATGTCCCTGACTAATGTCCCTGGATGAAGGTATGCAGGCAGGCCATGTTTTTTTTGTTTTGTTTTTTTTGGAGGATCCCTGGTTGTTCTGCAGATGGAAAGTAAACAAACGATCTGATCTGGTCGCCCAAGGTTTTAGTTGCACGGGTGAAAGCGGACGCCGTCGATGTTTATCTGTTTAAGCTTCACTTGTGCAGGATGGAACAATGCACCGCACCGGCCCATTGAAGTGTAATACGTGAAGAAAAAGTGATAGTCAATAAAGTATTGAAATTGGGACTTTTGCTTGCGTAAAGAGAAAGAAGAAAAGGCCTCCCCATTATCTTGTCAAGACAGAAGAAAATCAAGATCCAGTAGTACACCAAAAAGTCCGCCCACCAAGAAATTTGCTCCGATATCAATGCAGACAGAAGAAGAAGAAATGGTCGTAGTAATAGCCAAAAGGCATTAGAAGGGGGTTCGTTGTTGGTCCCAAAGTCACTCCCTGCGTGTGTTTTCCAGAATTACAGAAGCTGAAGGAGAAGAAGAAGAGAAGAAAGTAGATGGACGTGACGTAGAGTCGTGGTTGAGTTGGTCGTGTTGGTAATGAGTGTCGTGGTCGGAAGAGATTTTGTAGAAGAAGAAAAGGAAGGTGGTTCCCGTGAAGAAGAGAAGAAGTTGTTGAAGGAAGGTGATTCCCAAAAGGGAGAAAAGATGAAGTGAAAAGAGTCCTCTTGATGATGGAGAGGAGAAGAAAAGGAATGGACTGGTTGGGAAGAATATGGTTGAAGAGATAGACAAGCAGCAAGAACACTTGCTACCGGCTGCGCCGTCCGAGCATCCTGCCAAAGACGTCTGCACCCGAGCGCTTCTTGTCCAGGTTGCCAGCCACAACAGTAGAGGTGGCGCCTGCAGAGATGGGAAGAGCAGGGCTCATGGGCCCCCGCGTGGGCGACGGCGTGGTCAGCCCGCGCTTCCTCCGCGTGACATCAAGATGCTTGTTGGGCTGGCGCGACGTCCTGCGGATGTCGCTCGTGGCGCGCTTGTGGAACCGGAAGAAGGACCGGCCACCCTCCTCCTCCTCGTTGTCCGAGTCGTCCTCCTCGAAGACGGAGGTCGGCTCCGGCGAGGGGGTGAACCGGCCGGTCATGGCCGTCGGCGGCCTGTAACCACCGCTGTTGCGCTGGGCCGTCGTCGGCGAGAGGAATCCCGTCGTGAGCCCTGGGCTGGGCGCCGACTCAAAGGGCGTGGGCGGCCTGTTGGCCAGGGGCTGCTGGTGCTGCAGCTCGATGCTGCCGGTGCTGTCCAGGGGGCGCAGGGTCTTGGAGCTCTTGGGCCGGCGCAGCAGCAGGTTGGTGTGGTGGCTCTGCTGGTTGTGGTGGTAGTCGTCTGACGCGGACGAGTCGGTGCTGGTACCGGTGCCGTGCGACGTCTTGGGCCGGGACATCTCGCCCGAGGCCTGGATGGGCCGGATGGAGGCAAGGGACTTCTTGGACCGGAGCTCCATGCGCTTGCCTCCACTGTTGGTGTCAGGCTTGTCGGAGGAAGGCGGCGGCGGGGGAGGCGGAGGGATGTAGTCGGACAGAGAGGGCTTGGACTTCTTGCTGCGCAGCTGGTTCTTGATGTCGCGGTGGTGCTGCTTGAGCAGCTGCTTGTCCTCCTTGTGCTGGGCGCGGGCGTCGCGCTGGTCCTGCCGGTCCTGGTGCTTCTGCATCTTGCGCTGCGCGCGCATCTGCTGCTCGTGCTCCTGCTGGCGCTGGGTCTGCAGCTGGGCCTGCAGTTGCTGGTGCATCTGCTCCTCCGTCTCCTGGCTGCGGTGGGCGTCGTACGCCACGTACCTCTCTGACAGGGGGCTCGTGACCAGCAGGTCGGCGACGTGGAAGGACGCCGAGGAAGAGGGCGCCTCGGTCTGCGGCATGGGCAGTGGCTGCGCCGGAATCTGCGCCACGCATGGCGAGAGGAGCCTCTCGTCGGGGCGGGGTGGGCGAGCAGGCTTCTGGACTGGCTCTGCGCGCGGGCGGGAGTTCTCCCATGAGGGGGTGCTGGGCTTGCGGGCCGTGGGGATGGCCAGCGGCTTGGGGAAGGGCGAGTAGGTTGCTGCCGGCAGACGGTAGCGTGCCGCCGCGCCCGGGCTGGAAGGACGGGCTGAGGTGCCCGAGGAGCCGGAGGTGCGTGATGCGGACCGCTCGGCAGAGAGAGGCCAGGGCGGCGAGGGGCGTGAGAGCGACGAGGGGGGAGCCTCTGTGTGGGCGCGCTGGCGCTGCGGCTGGTGCGGCGAGGGGATCAGGGCAGGGTACTGCTTGCGGGGGTGGATCTCGGGGACAGCAGCGGCCTTGTGGTCCTCCTGGAGGAGGTCCTTGCTGTTGTTGAGCGTGATGGTGACATCGTCGTCGGCGTTGGCGGTGCCGGTGCTGAGGTTGCTCCCTTTGCGCTCATGGGTCTTCTTGAGCACGCGGAGCTCATTGTTGCTGCTCCGGCCGTGGAGGCGGAGGTGCTGCTGGCGCTGCTTGATACTGTCGGCGCGCCAGAAGCTGTCCCACAGCTGGTTGGTGTGAGCGTGGTACTGGTAGTCCTCGTCACCGGAGACCTCCTCGTCGGTGCGGTCGTCGATGAGTCCCGGCGTGGAGCCGTCGGAGCCGAGCGAGGAGCGGTCGTTGCGTGTGTTGCTGCTGAGGCTGCTGTTGTTGCTGCTCACGCGGGAGGACATGGCGGCCGAGGAGGATCTCGTGTAAGTTGATGTTGTTGTAGAAGTTGTGGCGGAGTCTTCGGACTCATTGCGTGGATACGAATAGTTGGAAACTGGGTAGTACTTTGACACGAGGGTCAAGTCGACCAGTTTGCCGGAGCGCTCCATGGCCATGGCCGATAGTATTGGACGTTGCTGTCAATGATGGCTGGAGTATTGAAGTCTGGTTGGACTATCACGAAAACGCATATAGAGCCGAAAGCATGTTTGGACTAGGGGAAAGGGAGGGAAATGAGTATCCGGGGGGAGCAAAGGTATGATATACAAATAAAGCCGGGACTGGACTGGTGTTGCTTTCTTTCTACTCTGCTTGTGTGTCCCGTCCGTCTCTTCTCGTCGTCTGAGACATATCAACCATGACGGGACACGCCCTCACACCACTTCTGGCCGCCACGCCACCCACGCACGGGGGGGTCTTCTCTTCTGTCAAGCAGCAGGCTACCGAGTACACTGCTACGCTACACGAGAGGGAAGCGTGGTGGATGTGTGGATGGGTGGGTGTGTCTCTTGTTGTCTGGCGTGCCTTCTGACAGACTTGTTCCACCCCTCTCATCCACATCCACCCTCATCCACCTGGTGGTGGTAACACTGTTGCTCTGCCCTCTGCCCTCCTTGGGGCTGCTTTCCCAGCCAGAAGTAAGGGAAGAGCAAGTGACATTCCTATGCTGAGGGGGGGGTGTGTGGCACGACCAAAGGGGGTGACGACTGACTCCACCGGGTACAAGTCTAGAGCAGAGCAACCAACTGTGTCGTGTGTTGATGCTTCCCTCCACTGGCATGCAGGTGGTTGGGTGCTGGCTCTAGGCCACACACACACACACTCACTCACTCACTCACTCACTCGCTCACTCACACATCTGACCATGTCCGTGGGCTTTTCTTTGCCTCTCTCTCGGTACCCCATTCCCATTCCTAAGGGGCCAGAACTGGGAGGTAAAAGCTTTCCAATGGCTGTCCTGTTACGAGTCGTGATCTGTTCAGACAGACTTGCTCTGCCCGATCTACACAGAGGACTCGAGAGTCAATGTCATCATATGTTTTGTTTCGTAGCCCCTGCTCATTTCTTCCCATGGCAGTTACCAACAGTTTGGAAACCCCAGCAGAACTCGAGAGCTACTGTAGTCCTGTTTACCTGTTTACCTGTACAACTGCAAATATCAATTCCCATGAATTAACTTTCCAAGGGTTCTGTGAATAGCAGTGCTACATGCACAAATCAAAGACACTAGACCATCTTTGGTGTGGGTTCTTGGAGCAAGGGGGCAGGTCTGGCACCCTGGCGAGGAGGCAAAGGGGACGAGGGTTCAAGGGCAACAGGGAAAGAAGAAGAAAAAAAAAAGAGGAAACATGCAAAGTACATGCATGTTCTACCCAAGGGAGAGGTAGACAAAGGCAAGAGGGTGTTGGCCTGTCATTTTTTGGCCCGTAATACAGGTGCCATGTTACCAGACGATCAGACAATCAGACAATCCATAAAGTATACATGTATGTAGTTACTGTTACTGCCTAGTACTAGAAGTTGGTGGGAGTACTATCATTACCAGGTACGGAGTACATGTACTTAACTTGGGTACTGCTTCATCCATCCCTATACTCGCAACTCCTTGATAAGGGTTGAAGGGCTGTCTATTTGTCCCTAGTTGAGGGAGACTTGTCTATTGATTGAATGGATCTATTTGTTTGATCAACTATCGTAGCCGTTGCTTGCTGAAAAGTCAGTACTACTACTAGGCAATTGACAACTCTCTTTACGGATACACACACCCGAGTGCGCATCGACTCTCTCCTTCTCTCTTGCTGCATGCTTGCCTTCTTGTGCCTTGCCGTTTGCCTGATTGTCTGATTGCTTGCTGCTGGCTGGCTGGTTCCTTCGGCAATGCCGCCATACTTGCTTTTTGCCTTGTTTTTTTGCCTCGCTGCCGCTGCGCAGTTTGTCCTCTTTGCCTCTCTCTCTCTGCCCTGTGTCTCCCGACCGATCGGGCTGCATATTGTGGGGTGAGACACGCCTTCGAGTCAGCGGCGCAGTTGTGTGTCTGTCCGTCGTCGCCATGATGGATGCTCAGACCTCAACCCGAGGCATGTCTGGTATGACGGACGGGTAGGTTTGTGTGATCGGCAGAGGGGAATACGACGCAGTCAAAGCAGTCTACGGAGTACAGTCTACAGGTACACACACTCACTCACTCACACATACTCACACACACACGCTTGAGCTCGCGCTTGGGGCATTGGTGCACAACCCACAGACCCGTCAAGTCACAAAACGGCTTGAGCCATGGCGCCGCCCATGTTCAACGTAAACCGATAACTGACAGGCCGTGCTGCTTGCCCTTCCGTTTCGGCCTGTTTGTGCCCACTGTCTGAGCAAACCAAACCGTTTGTCTTGATAGCAAGCCATGTCGTGTTATTCTCTCCAGTCGTCATCATCCTCTGAAGCCAACATCATCGTTACATGTATCAACATTTCATCTTTTCTCTTCTCTCCGGATGGTGCAAGCTACACTGATCAGATACCCCACCTCCTCGTCGGAAGTTTACGTGTTTGCCCACAGCGATGGAAATGCAGTTTGTGGGGAGAGTCGTATCAGCCGTGGAGTCGTGTTTGAACCAGTTGACCAGCTCCTGTAGTCAGTGCTACCTACCACGAATGCACTCTGTACGATTGATTGATTGCTTGCTTGCCAGCTAGTTTGTTAGTTTGCTTGGCTAGCTACCTGGAGCCACAGCAGCATATCTCTGTCGCGCAGCTGAATGGGCCCTGAAACGAACCAACACCCAAGCTAGGTGCGTTTTACGTTGCGTTGCGTTGCGCTGCGTTGCACTGGGATGGTAATACCGCGAGACACTTGTCTCCGATGTCGAGGGAGGAGGAGGAGCAGCAGCAGAGAGCCGGTCGTACAGATAAGACACGGACGGACAGATCGGTGGGGTGCCAAGTGTAAGTGAACACTCAAGCACTCTCTTTCTTTCAAAGTAAAGGGCAATCCAAGCAAGCAGGCAAGGCAACAAGGCAGACAGACAAAAAGACTTCTCAGTTAGAGAGACAGAGAGACGGACGGGACAGACGGGAGTTGGGGACAGACGGCAACCTCAGACAAAACCACCAACTTCATGTTGGTGGTAAATGAAACTATGGAAGATACATGTCGAGCATGAGAATGTTTACTCCAAGATTGCAAAAGGTCAACATAACATGGGAAACACAGCTCGCAAGCTCGCAAGCCATGTTGTTGGCCGCGTTGGACATTTCCATCCCATGGGTCCTCGGATCTCACTCCGTGGGTATTACGGACCTTGCTCCATGCCTCCATGGCACTCGTACTCGCTAGCATATCACGTATCGACAGAGTAGCCAAGTAGACTCCCGTCCATCCCTTCCTGTCCTGTCCTGTGCCGTCCCAGGGGACCTTCTGCACCCTTCCTGCTTCGACCTCGACTTGACAGCCGGACCCTGTGCACACACTGCAGAAGGATAGGATAGGCAAGGGGTCCCCGCGTATGTTTCTTCTTCTGGAGGTCCGCCTGTCTGCATGGCGGATGGATTGCTCCTCGCTGCAATACTTGTGGATGGTTTTCTCTCCGTCGGCCTGTTATTGCTTCGTGCATGCATTTCCGTCTTTGGCCTGCGAGATGCCCCTCCCCCTGACTCTTCTCATCTGCCGTACGATTGAACCAACTGCAAGTGTGTACATGTTCGTATTCCATTGCATCTACCAAGTAATAATAATACTAGTAGTAGTACGCAGTAATGTGATATGTACATACCGAGGGGCCCCAACGCGCAGCCGTAGCCGCAGCTGCAGCCCAGTCAACCTGCTGTCTGCACCCCTGGTCATGCCACTTTCTGCGTGCCAGAGGGTCACTGCAGGATCGAGTCGTGATCCGTGACAAAGGTAGAACCACAGCCCGCAATGCTGCAATGAACGGGACCTTCTGTGGTGACCAGCGGGTCCTGTCCCGGCTCTCCCGAGCCTCGGTCTCTGCGACAGAGATGGATTTGAATTGAATACTTGCAGAGTAGAGTGTCTGTAGGAAAATCAAGGTTCTGGCCCGCTGCCCTTGCAGACTACAGTATGTGCATACTCTGTCTGTATGGTTGGTTGTTGGTTCGCGCGGCTCTAGAACTTCTGAATCAGGGCCACAATACTCCAAAGATCCCCCGGGAACTCGAGAGTCGTGATGAAACGAGGCCGCTGCGGGTCAAAAGAGGCGATTCTCCATAGCCTCGGAGGATTTTTTGGGGTTTTTTCTTTTGCCTCGTGTCATTTGGGAGGCGTGCGATGTGTCGTGATATGTCAACATATGATGGAGAGGCTGGTTGGACATGTCATTACTCGCACGTACATTAGTACTCCATCTCTCTCGTATTACTCGCATCGTGGGCAGCACGAGTACCCTACACCGGCTTTGGCGCTTTTTATAGGCAAAATGCATGGCATTGGACTACGAATTGGTCTCTTTTCCGTATGTTAATTGGTAAATTGTACATGGACATTCGTCAAGGAGTTGAATTGGATCTTGTTGATCTGGTGGATTGTCCAACCGAGATTGGTGGCGGTTCTAAATTCGTACCTGTATTATTACTACATGCTTAACTTGGTTATAATGTGGTATCAGAAAACCTGGCACGGCGTTCTCTGTTATATGCAGCCAAGTATCTATATCAACGGCTGTTAATATTGCCACGTTGAGAGCAATTAAATGATTCTTGAGTCTCGATCCCCGAACAGTGTGCGCATGCGTACCATCTCGTGAGTTTCCGAGATTTCCAGCGGATAGAAGTGGAGGATCGTCTACTTGGCCAACGAGCCAAAGAGGCAAAGGCTAGGACGACTGATACGGAAACAAACATGGCGATGCCGACGCTTGCCCAAGATCAGTTGACAGACCTGCCCACCACTAGTACCTACCAGTAGTTTACTCATCATCATCATCATCATCGGCATCGTCGTCATCAGGTCCAAAGTTTATCGATCTGTTGCAACGGCTGACAACGTGGTCCACATGACAGTTGTCTCGTCTTCAACGCTGTGCTGCTCATGGAAAGGCTCACGTTCAACGCCCAGCTATTACGTCGTCCTGACCTGCACGGCTCGGGCTAGCGCACGATTTGCAGCCAGGTTGTTAATCGGGTGGCTGGGGAAGGCGTGGCGGTTAGCTGGAGCTGGCTTAGCTGCTGCTGGCTTAGGTGGCGGCGGCTTGGGACAATGGGATATTGAATACGAGAGCTGCCAGCCAGGGACCGTACGAGTACGAGCACGACCAGGCACGACCTCATCTGTCTATCCCTCGTTGTCTCTCCCTCATGATGATACGAAGCTCATAGACAGAGATGATGATGATGATGATCCTTAGTCATACCTGTAGTAGTAGGAGAGCAAGAGCAGGGACAGACCGAGAGGGAAAGAACTGGCAGCGGCGCCTTCCGCAGCGAAAAGTCAGCTAGGGCTGGTGGAGCGCGCACCTGCCTCATGCCCGAGAATTGACAACGCAGCAAGTCGGCGCTAGTCCAAACGCGTGCAGGCACCAAGAGACTATTTACAGCCTATTACGGCCGGGCAGGTCCTCGTACCTAGGTGTGGTTCCTGTACAGGCCCCTACGGTCCGCTGGAGGCCACTACGCCGCGGCGCTGTGCTGATATTACAGGCTGCAGCCCCAGCAAGCCCACTGGACTAGGAAACTCGGCCCGCCGCCATCTGCCGTTCCTTCCCAGATTCGATTTTGCTCAATTAAACGGCGCAGACGGGGAAGGCGCAATGCATGCAGCTTAGCAGCGCGGCCAGCGCAGCCAGCGCGGCCTGTGCAAGCCCATCACCTCCATTATTTGCGCCGTTTCTGCTATTAGCATGCACTCCGAGCTCCGTAATGCCCCCCAGCTAATGGAGTAATAACACCACTATTGCCAGTATTAAGAGGAGTTTAACGGAGCCGGGCACTCTGCTGCTAGTAACAATCCGGAATAATAGTACAGGCAGGATCGGATCCCCCTTCCTCGTGGTTCTACCCGTGCCGTCGTCGTTCGCTCCTTCCTGTGTGCCGCTGTGCCTGAACTCTCTCGCGCCTCACCTCTGCACCTGCCGTACCACCGCGCGGCCATTGACTCTCTATGGTGGCCCTGCCGTGACAGCTTCATCAGTGTTGAGTCTGTTACCTTGCAAGGGTACAGACATCTCCCTAGACGATCGATTGACGCGCGCGCGTGTGCCCAGCGAGAGAGAGAGAGAGCTGGAGAGAGCTGCTCCTTCTCGGGTCCATCGTCCATCCCCCAGTCACTCATCGTCATCATCCACTTTGGTCCCCATGGTTCTGGGACGAACCCCGTCGAGGAAAAATTCATGCGCAGCCGCCCAGGGCACCCCCATCCGACCGCCTTTTGAGGCCTTGGGCTCGTGTCGAGTTTTAAACCTCGACTGGCCCATGAGTGAGGAGCGCCTGGCTACGAGCAGCAGCAGCAGCAGCAGCAGCACCCGGTAATAATAATAACTTGACTGGCCCAGTGTGGCGCTGGCGCTGGGTTGAGTTGGATTGGGTTGGGCTTCTGCACCAAAGCAGCTGAGGCTGCGCGACCGCCTCTGCTGTCACCGGTTTTACCAGCCCCCCCGATTTCCCGCGCTTCCCTGCCACCACCATTTTTACCACACGACGGCCACCACCACCAACGGGTCTCTCAGTCCCTTTCGCTTGACCTCAATCTCTCTTGCTCTGGCCTGGTCACCAGTTACGGGCAAAAAAGGACACCACCAATTCACCCTCTCTCCCTGGCCATTGTCCCTGGCCGCGACTCCGTACTACTATTCCCTTGACCATACTGAGCAATAGTACCGAGTACTGTCTCACCTTCTTCCTCCTTCTTTCTTTTCTTGGTCACCACCACCGCCAACATTGGCTGCTTTTACCCGTCCCTCGCAATTTGCTTCTTTCGCTCCCTCAGCGTCTGTCGCATTGCCTTGTCGACGCCAGCCTCCTCTCTTCTCATCCATCTTCTTCCTCTTTTTCCTCCCTCCTCTCCTTCTTTCTCTGTTCATCGCGTTGGCACAGACACCGCACTGATATACAGCGTTGTCGTCGTCCCACCATCTCGACTCGAATACTTGAGAGAGAGCCAGAAAAGAGTCTCGAAATACCTGTGCTCCACTGCCGTCCATTCCCGCCCGTTGCGCATTCCCGACGGACCGGTAGCCGTTCAGACATCCGACACCGCCGCCGACGCCGCAGTCGCCACCACCGCCGGCTAGCTTAGCTATCGGTGGTGCATCTGCTGCCTTCGAGCTGTCGACGATACCCCCGGGCTCCCACAGCACCGCAAAGTTGTCTTCCCAGCACCCTTCTTCCACTTACGACCGTCACGAATCACACGAGCCCACGAACACCAATCCATTGCAACGCCAGCAGGCCCCGACGCAGCTGCAGCACTCGCACACTCCTGATCCACTCGGGAGATCACTGTCTCCCATCTCCTCCCGCCTCCGCCGGACTCCCAACTTCGAGGGCACCCCGAGCCCGCAGTCGGCTCCGTCGACTCCTCAGATCCACCTGGGTGCCGCCTCGGTCGGATTCAACCCCCAACCGGCCGCCCAAGTTTATCGGGGCACCCAGCTGGGCTCATCGTCCGCTGCCCGTCGCCAAGGTCAAGGCCACAGGCTCCTCGCATCCCAGCACCTCACCGAGGACCCGGATGAGGCGTCGTCAGATCCCTCGCGTCGACAGTCACTTCGCTCCCCCTACGACCCGAGCCGCTCAGACAACCCCCCCGCCACCCGCGTATCCAAGCACACGCGCAGCGCAATCCTCTACGCACTAGAGGAGGCGCTTCGGCATCCGAACCCCTTCACGCCCGACATTGTCGAGGAGACTGCAGACATGGCAGATCTAGCCACGAGTGCCTCCGGTTCCAATGGAGGCGGCGGCGGCCTCCCCGCGCCACGCCGTCCCACTGGCAATGCCCCTACCCCGACAGGCTCGCCCTCGGGCATCAGGGGCCCTAGGATGATCATGCAGGAACGCGCTGCAAGAGAGGCCCGACAGAGGGCCGAGGCCGAGAAGCTACAGATGGAGCGCACCCGGGCGGAGCAAGAAGCTCGCCTACAGGAGGAGGCATTGCGGAATGCTGCAGAGCGTCGGCCTGCTGGCGTTGCCACCGGTCACGGAACCGGCCCCGGCAGCGAGCAGCAGTTCGTCGCCAGCGACCCCCAGCGACCGTCTGGGGGCGCACAACAACCACCCACCACATCAGTTCCGGCGGCACAAGTGTCACACCGCCGGACAAACTCGTCTCGTTATTCAGCCAACCAGCAGCTCCCGTCGCAAATATATGCCGGGCAACCGCAGCAGCAACATATCCCCCAATCCGCCCACACCCAACCACAGACCCAACAACAACAACCCCCGCCGCAACAACAATCGTCGCAACAGCAATCGTCGACCATGCCCGCCCGCGCTGGTGGTGAGGCGCCTTCACAGCCCACACAGCCAGCCGCTGGAACCACCGCCAGCTCCAAGCCGCGCAATTCGTTTCCGCACGCCTTTGAGCGGTGGGAGACCCTCTCGGCTCATTGGGAGGGGCTAACGAGCTACTGGATCCGCAAGCTGGAGCAGAACAAGGACGATCTGAGCCGTGATCCCGTGAGCCAGCAGCTCGCGCGGCAGGTGACGGACCTGTCAGCGGCCGGCGCCAATCTGTTCCACGCCGTCGTAGAGCTGCAGAGGCTTCGAGCCAGCTCCGAGCGCAAGTTCCAGCGATGGTTCTTCGAGACGCGGGGCGAGCTGGAGCGTGCGCAAGAGGTCAACACGATGCTCGAGAACGCGCTGGACCAGGAGCGCCGGAATCGCGAAGAAGAGCGACGTGATCGCGACGAGGCCATCCGCGAAGCCCTGGATAAGGACCAGGGATCGACGCAGGCTCACAAGCAGCTGGCCGAGATGCGCAAGGAGCTTGCCATCTCCAAGGACGAGGCGCGTCGCGCTTGGGAGGAGCTGGGCCGCCGCGAGCAGGCTGAGCGCGACCGCACCCTGTCGCTGCAGTCGGGCAACCCCACCATTGTGGGCGGCGTCCAAGTTGTGCCCATGACGCAAGGTGCCGCCGCGTCGGCGCGGCACCACGCGCCCGTACGCGACACGGGTGCCCACAGGGAGGGATACAGCCACGGCTACGCGGCCGACCTGCCGCCGCCGCGATCCGCCCACGCCTCGTCACCGGCACGGGGCGGCGGCGGCAGCACTAGCAGTGGAGGTTACTACAGCCAGGGACCGCCGCAGGAGCCCACGACGTCAGCGGCGGGCGGGCCGTCGATCCCCTACGGTCAAGGTGAGTACGTGACCGACGTGCAGGGAAACCTGGTGCTCGACTCCCAGGGCAACAGGATCCCGCTGGTGGTGGCGCAGCCGCCGTCGAGCTACTCTGGTTCTGATGCCGGGATACTAGAAGAGGGAGAATACGACACGCCCGCGACGACGAACCCCCCCAGCGGGACGTATGACCCGCCCACGTCGGCGCCGACACCCGCCCAGTCGTCACAGCACTCGGGCCAGCAGCAGCAGCAGCAGCAGCACCCGTCCCAGTCGGGCGCCCCCGGCGGCGGCGGCGCGGAGTGGACGGGCACATACTCGGAGGACCAGGACTACAGTGGGCAGGGCTACGGGACGCCCACGTGGGAGGAGCAGCCGCGACACCACCACCCCACGCGCCTGAGCGATGTGATTGAGGAGGAGGATGAGCGGAGCCGAACCAGCGCGAGCCAGCTTTCCAGGCACTAATACTCTCGACACACGCCTATGCCTATGACCTCTTCCTTCTTGTTTATTTCTTCTTCTTTTCTTTTTCTTATTTCTTCTATCTACATATCTTGGGGGGGACCACAGCATGATATATTACTGTCTTGTCGTGTTCTTTGTTGTTTTCTTACACAAATGTCTTGTTTATTTTCTCTCTATTCCCCTTGCATATACACTCTTCGAAAATAACACATCTCTTGACGCTTTTCACAATACCATGGTCGTTGTCAAGCAAAGCCGCGAAGCGGATTTGCGAGTGAATAACACATCTGTCGACGCTTTTGACAATTTACCGTGGTCGTTATTGGATATATCTATCAGTTTGACGTGTAATAGAGTCTACGGAATTTACTGCTAGTGACGGGGTATACATTGTACGCGTTTGGCCAAGCTACATGTACTTGTTATGCTTGTTGTGCTGAGCCAGTGCTGATTACGTCGAGTGAGGGCAGCAATGCTTTCATGGGCCCATGGGCCACCGATGCTTCGTGTTGAGCCAATGCTAATTACGTCGAGCAAGGGCAATGATGCTTATTGTGTTGAAGAGTGATGAATGAAAACAGAAACAGGAAATATCCCACGCTATGAAAAAGAATATTGGCCAAGGCTACTAAAGATGGAGCAGGCATGGAATGCAGAAAGACAGAACTACGAAGAGGTAGACAACTCCCCGTACGTCAAGACACTGCCATCGCGGACCTTGGACCTCCTGGTCTCGACCTCCTCGAGCTCGAGAGGCGGCCCCTGGGCGAGGACACGCTCCCTGTGCCAGGGCCCGACAAACATGCCCTGGGGATCGACCCTGTCGCGGACGGCGCGCCACTCGTCGAGGTCCTTGCCGAAGATGGCCTCGATCTCTGGCCTGGCGACGTCGAAGTTCTTGGCCCAGTGGGGGCGGCCGCCGAGGTCGCGCATGAGCCACTCGAAGCCCTGGTAGTAGCGCTCGCGGCTGGGCGGGTCGAGGTGGTACGGACGGTAGAGGGTGGCGTTGAGGTAGAGGGTCGGCTCGTCGGGGTCGGTTGGGTCGAGGAAGGGGCGGACGGCGGTGGTGGGGTGGGCTTCGGTGGCGGCGCGGGAGTTGCTGACGCGGACCTCGACGGGGGCGTGGACCCAGAGGCCGTCGGCGGAGAAGGGGATGCGGGGGTCCATGTAGTCCGGGTCGGACTCGTCGAGGCGGTTGAGCCAGCTGGACAGGCGGCGGAGGGCCTCGGGCCCGCGGGCGAGGGGGATGGCCCACTCGTTGACGAACTGGGAGTACAGGCAGTTGAGCAGGAGGGCCTTGCGACCGGGCTCGACGGCGGGGGCGGTGGTGGTGCCGTTGCGGAAGCCGAGCTGCATGCCGAAGACGAGGCGCTCGACCCAGGGGAGGATGCGGGGCACGAGGTGGGCGAGGGCGAGTAGGTTGTGGTAGACGTAGTAGCCCACGGCGCCGTCGAACCAGTTGGTCGCGGGGGCGACGTGGGGCTCGGTGGACTTGTCGCCGCGCCAGACGGACGCGCGGCGCGTGTAGGGGAACCAGTAGACGCGGACGAACTCGCTGCCGGGCCAGAGACCGGGAGAGTCCCACTGCTCAAAGAGCCGGCTGTCGGTGTCGACGGACAGGGTCCAGCGGAGGGAGAAGGCGGGGACAGCCCGGATGGTCACCTGGGTGATGATGCCCAGGGCGCCGAGCGACAAGGTGGCCGCGCGGAACAGGTCCCTGTCATCGTCGGCCGAGCAGCTGACGGTGCTGCCGTCCGCGAGGGTGACGCGCAGGGCCACGACGTCCTGCGACATGAGCCCGTGGCGCAGGCTGCTGCCGTGGGTGCCCGTCGAGATGGCCCCCGCGATGGACTGCTCGTTGATGCTGCCGAGGTTGGGCATGGCGAGCCCGTGGCTGTCCATGGCCTCGCACAGGGCGTACAGCCGGATGCCCGCGTCGACGACCACGAGGCCCGTGGCCGGGTCGACCGAGTGCACCGTCGCCAGGTCGTCCAGGTTGATCAGCCAGCTCGACGTGCAGGTCAGGTCGGAGGGCGAGTGACCGCATCCCGTGGTGGCGATGCGGCGGCGGCAGGCGCGCGCGACGCTCACGGCCTTCTCGACCTCGGCGACCGTCTGGGGTCGGATGTACAGCTCTGGAAGGGAGGAGAAGGTCCGGGCCCAGGTGCGGTGGGTGTGCTGCGGGGTGGCGCGGAAGGGGATGCCGTCGCCGGCGCGGCGGGCCAGCTCGGCCGTCACGAGGGGGTCCATCGCTTTGCTTGGTGTGCCTCGCGAGCTATCGGGGACAATGGGCTCGTGTGGTCGAGAGGGTTCGAGGAGGGCGTTTGACGCGTGTGTGCGGTGAGAGAGAGTGTGTGTGTAGGAAGTAAGAAGGAAGGAAGAGAAAAAAAATAGGGAAGCGTGAATTTGGAGGGGGCAGGAGCTGTATCGGAGGAAAGATTAAACTGGGGCCGGGAGGGGCGCCGGAGTGATCATCTACGAGTACGGAGTGTTGATACAGCACGGAGCAGGGAACAGGAGTTGAAGGTGCAGACACGCATATCTCTACTTAACTAGTAATAGTAGCATTGAGAAACATATTCATCTACGCTTAAAGTTTACTATCCCTGGGAATAGAGGCTGAGGTAGAGGTGAAAGCAGACGCATCGTCCTAATGGCGCGAGAACCAAAAGGGTGCATGGCTCAGAGTAAGTAGTACAGCACAAGCTTGAGATGAGTGTAATAATAGCGCAGGGTCCAAGGTACGAGCACGATAGACGTCTGGCCAGTGACTGGACGGTAAGAAAAGGGTCCTTTTCACCTTGCCCCTCTGGGTCTTGGCCTCTGAGTACCCCTCTTGTGCTGATGGCGCAATCGTGGGCGTGGGGACAGGGTAGGGACCGTTGGGACAGTCGGACCGGCGATTGCCGTTGTCACTTGTGCATGAGCGACAGCCTGACAGCGGCAGGTGCATGAACTGTACTCTGTAGCCTTCATTGTTCAGATTCAGGTTCAGGGTCCAGCCTCCATTGTTCAAGCCCGTCGCCTGTTGGAACTTGGAAGGCCGTTGGCAGTTGCCATTGGCAGTTGCTGTATAAGTGTTAGTGCCCCTGCCCTGCCAACCGGGATGTTGGCCTTGTGCTGGGATGATTGGCGGGATGTAGGATGCCGTGTGACGATGGCGCGCGGCAGGGCCAGGGGCATGGAAGGGTTGAAGAAGGATGGAACATTGATCAAGATTTGGACCAACACGGCAATAGATGTACATGTCTACAGAGCATGTACACTGTCTTCCCATCGCGGAACCACACGGGTTCAACATCGTGGCTTATTCCCGTGGCGTTCACACCAAAGACGTCTATCATCAAATGTCTTCGCTTGGACCATAGAACAGTCTCGACAGATGGCGTATGTCCTCTTTGGATTGCACAACTGTATTACCAATTTACAAGTGTACCCGTACTCGCACTCGAACCATCCATGCTTACAAGTGAGGCTGTCGTCGGCATCACCAACCCTCGGCCATCCGAACTGTCAACCAACAATATACAGATAGATAAGTATGCCGTCATCTGCTCTCGGCAGACGTTGAACAATGAAACCCGGCATCTACTCCGTAATCTAGACTTATAATTACCCCGTACTCCGTACATCTCACGACATCATCCATTGGTCCGGTCACCCTGCTGTCAGCTCTCACTTCATACTCCGTATCATACTCCGTATCAAAACTCCGCCATCATGCCTCGGCCAGCCGTTGCCCACTTTGTCGACTCCTTCTTCACCCGTCTGCTCTTCCAGCCCAACGACGTGCAAGCCACGGCCGTTCTGGACACGGAGCTTGCTCCGGATGCAGCCATCACGGTGAGACGCCCCTCTATTGGCCCTAGAAGTGTCACTGTGCTTTTCGTCTAACATCAAGTTCGAAACAAAAGATCAACGGAGGTAATCTTACGGCCTCTGACTTTGCCAGTCTCATCACCACGCAGTTCCGCGGTAACTTTGTTGCGTCAGTCGGTGAGATCAAGGACCTCAACATTGTCAGCACCGATGAGCACGGGACCACGGGCATCGTCGCGCAGTGGACTTCGTATGTGACGAGGGATAAGAAGGGTGGCGAGGAGACGAAGCAGAGTGCTACTACCATTGTCAAAGTAGAGGAGAGGGAGGGGAGGTTTCTTGTTACGGGGCTCTGGGAGGCACAGAGTGCGGACTCATGATGGCCATTTACATAGGAAGCAAACAGAAAGCATTGTGCTGTTGCTACTCTCACTCGGCTGAGAGGGCCTACATCTGGGCATACTGCTCCGTGGGTCTAAATATGACCATGTCTTTATCTCTGTCTATCCTGATATCCATGCCTACAGAGGATTCTTTCCGGTCACCCTCGGAGTATCCTTGCGAGCAGAGTACCCGCTGAATGACTACACGACGCAGCTGATTAGCCTCGTATTCCTGTAGAACCGCAGTCCATCCTGCAACTCGACTCACCTCGTCATAAAGTCGGGTATCAACACCCAAGTGCCGGAAAGACAGCCAGTTCACAGCCGCCGTCAAGCCACCTCCACAAGCTAGTCACAAGAACGTCAGCACATACGTTTTCCAGCTCGGGGACATGAATGACCAGGGGAGGGGTCTAACTGTTCACAACGCTCGTCTTGCCAGAAATAACCTGATCCAACGCGTCCTGGCCAAGCTTCTCGCCGACATACGTCTTCAGATCCTCGGCGCTCCGCAGATATGTGAACCCCCCCGCGGGGTCACGCAGAAGCGACGAGGGGAAGTCGAGCAGCAGTGCTGTGGGGATATGACCGCCCTCGTAGGACGGCTGGGGTCTCGCGTCGATAAGCAGGGTGTTGTCCGCGGAGGGGGTTGATCGGCGCGCGAGCTGGGAGACCTCGTCGAACTCTATGCAGGATAACAACCCAGCAGTTAGATGGGCCATTTTTTTTTTGGATCTGGACAGGGTGCATGCAGTGCATGTAAGCTCTTACCAACGACAGCACCGGCATGGACAGTCGGGATGGGATAGGTAGTCTCCTGCACACACATGTATTACTAGGTTAACACACAGCGTGGTATCAGCGGCATCCAATACAACGCGTGCTTACCTGGAACTCTGTCGGAGGCCCAGACTCCAGCTCGACGCCCTCCTTCTTTGCACGCGGCAGGCCACCATTGATGACGGATACCTTGTCATGTCCGTAGACCTAAGCATGTATCAGCACACATGCATATCGCACTCCAACTGCCTGCTGACCTTGAAAGTCCACGCCGTCCGCGGAGCAGCAAAGATGCCCTCCCCATCATACACAATGACATGTGCATCCCTCGCGACACCGTGTTTCCCAGCAAACGCCGCGAACCGCTCCGGCGAGGGCAGCATAAGGGGATATCCCTGGGGATGAGGCTCCGACACGGCGTCGAGATCCCAGAAGCGCGCGCCCGGGAACCGCGGGCCCTCGAGGAACTCCCTGCGGGCGTCGCGCGTGGGCGGAGGGTCGTACAGCCACGAGGCGTCGAGGACGACGGCTCCGGGCGCCGTGATAAGCGGGCTCGTGGGGTCGATGATGAGGGGCACGGTCATGATGCGGGGTTGGGGCCTTGCTCAGCAGTAAAACCAGCGCGGTCTTTGAATACACAGGTCTACGTTTCTAATCTACGGGCTGGCCTAGAATATGTACAGACTCGGACAGTCTTGTAAATATCATCAGATCCAAAGTCATCATTCTCAATGGTGTTTTCGCCATTCTACTACTAGTATTCAACATGTAATCGGCCGTCCGAAAGACCCCGTATGACGCGCCTCGGAATCGGCCATCCGAAAAAGAAAAAAAGATGTGGATTCTATGCGTGACACGGTTGCCTTGCCTTGCCTTACCTTTGCCCTTGCCCCCCCCCCC
>FYEU01000315.1:649059-775874 GCA_900188575.1 Geosmithia putterillii
GGGGGGGGGGGTCTTGTCTTACCCCATCATCTACCGACCCTGCCACCCCGCCCGATGAGCTAGGCGACGAGGTCGACTCGAGGGACCATGTGTTTGACGACGACGACGGGGTCGTGTCCCTCTTGATGTTGGAGGGACCAGGCGTTGCTACTGCTGTTGATGATGCTGACGATGATGCGACGGTGCGCTTCGAGACTCTGATCGCCGCCGGGTATAGTCAGCGCCATGTCATGCTCCACCCCCGTAATAGCTAGGGGGGTCCTGGGTCTGGATCTTGCTCACCTCGCTGCCGGGTCAGGGTGCATCACGACTCGTCGTCTGTCGCATCAGGTTAGACGTCGCAATTACTATAAGAAAAGGCATGATGGGTATATGGCGGGTGTGGTGTGTCTCACGGGGTGGAAAATGTGCAGGGCTGGCTTCCCTTGCTGCACCTCATGCACGGTCGCTGTCCATCGCAGCGGACTTTACGGCGTCGGCAGGTGTCGCAGGCAACGAGCATCTTCCACCTGATGTCGGCCAGGTCGATGGGCTGTTCATCTTGTCGGGACTTGGACATTGTCGCGTCGATCTCGGTCAAGGTCGTGAGGGCATGTCGTCGGGAGTCATGCGTGACAGGCAGTTTGGTGATGGAGTGAAGGTGTGGGGTTGAGGGAAGGTGCGGCTCTTGTCTCGGGATGTGCGATGTGCGATGTGCGATGTGCGATGGATTACGAATGTGGCCGTGCGAACTGACCAGGAAGGAACGCTGGACAATGATAATACGTGTATTGCGCCGAGACAAGGCAGACAGGCGCAAGGCAGGTGCAAGGCAGGCGCAAGGAGAGATAGCCCGTAATACAGGTAGATAGGCAACATTAGTACTAGTAGGTTAGGTAGGTGTCCTGGGCAGTTCGGGCAGTGTTTAGTGTTTAGCGTTCACTGTTCGAACAGTGCTCGGGGTTGAGTGTCCGTTCAGTGTCCGTTCAGTGTCCAGTGTTCACTAAAGTGTTCACTGTTGCCTGCCCGTTCTTGGATCTCCCTGCGTCTGTCGGTCTCATCACACTGCAACGTCGCAGGTGTGATGACCATTATCATTGGCCATATCCAAGTCTACGGAGCAGGGATGACGTGCTATGGCCTCTGTGATTCGTTATGAGCTCCAGACCATAAAGACCCTCAAGACCCTCCTTTCAGGTCTCTCGGATGACCGAGGTCGACACACCTACTACAAGTACAGAGTACGGATACACCTACCTTCAACAGTTACCTACCAACCTACCAATCTACTAGTAGTACCTACCGTAGCGTGCTAACCTCCAAGTAACTACTCCCAAACTCCGTACCGGGTATAATCCTAGTCTCGCCCGTGCGTGCATGCATATCTGCAACGGAATAAGCCAAGGCCCCTATCGCGGGCCGCGTCGTTGAATGTCCGACGTTTGATTATATACTCTCGTACTACTCTGCAAACACGCTTGATCCTTTACACCCGTAGATGTTTCCATTCCTTTATCGCTACGGAGTAAGTGCCAGGAGAGTTCAAGTCAGGCTGCATCACCAGCGACACCAGTGACCATGTCGTCTCTACTGCCTCAGAGCGCCGGCTATGCGACCAGTAAGACCCCATCTCATCCCCCCCATTCCCCATTCAACTCAATTCAATTGAAATCGCCTTCTCCGCCGCCCGCCGCCACTGGATCCGCTTCTCCGCCTTCTCCAGTCGGCGTGTGCGCGACGATCGTCGTTTGGGCTTCCGTGCACACAAGATACGTGTATTATTATTATGATTTAATCGCTGGCTGACCACATGCGCGCGCACCAGTTCTGGCCGGCGGCGCCTTCTTCGCCATCTTGATGAATGGCATCACCTGGGTGCAGACGCGATACACCAACTTCAATGCCGGCAAGGTCGAGGAGTTTTCCTCAGCGTCCAGGTCCATCAAGACGGGCATGTACGTCAACCCACACCCAGCGGAGAATCCCTTCGAATATGTTCAATTAGGTACTCTGGCTGACATCAAATGCTTGGGAAAATATAGGCTCGCCGTGGGCATCGCATCCGCCTGGATCTGGGCCGCCGTCTTTCTGCAGACCGGAACGCTGACCTACCTCTATGGCGTGTCGGTGCCGTATTGGTTTGGAGTAGGCGGCTTCGTGGGTGCGTACAAACACCACTCTCTTGATCAAACGCGTCATTTGACCCAATCTAACCATCAATCAATAGAAATCGCCGCCTTCGCATTCGTCTCCTCCAAGATCAAGGCCAACGCCAGTGGCGCCTCGACGTAAGCTCACAGCTACCGACGAAACCAAACAGCCCACAGTAAGGAACCAGACTGACATTTGCACAGTTATCTCCAAGTAGCAAAGGTCCGATTCGGCACCCTCGGCCACCTGGCATACATGTTCGCCGCCCTGGTCGCCAACTTTGTCGTCGGCAGCGAGATCCTCATCGGCGGGTCTGGCGTGATAGCCGGCATGACGGGCATGAACCAGTTTGCTGCCGTGTGGTTGCTGCCATTGGTGATTGTGGCTTATGGTGCGTTGAATTACCCCAACGCGCTTTCGATACTGCATGGACATGTGGTATCAATCGTCAAAGTCCCATCCCGCTAACACTGAACAGTCTTGACCGGCGGTCTTCGAGCCACCTTTGTGTACGTGCCTTCAGACCAACACGATGATCCCGACGATGACATGCTAACAGAGTGTGTTGCACAGCGCCGACTATCTCCACTGCGTCATCCTCTTCTCCTGCCTCATCACCCTCGTCCTGGCAACCTACACGCGCGACAACGCCATCGGCTCCCCCGGCAAGCTGTACGATCTGCTCGTCGAGGCGTCCGAGACGACCCCCGCCGTAGGCAACGGGCACAGCTCGTATCTCTCCTTTCGCAGCGAGGGAGGCATGTGTACGTACTACATCCATCCATACAGATCCATAGATCCTTCATCTCCGTCGTCAACATTGACTAACATGACGAAACAGACTATGCTGTCACGGCCACCACGTCGTTTTTCGGACTGTCATTCTGCGACCAGTGAGTACACGGTACCAATCCAATGTATAAATGTTGTCCAGTTTAGAGCACGGCTGACATTTTGAAAAGAGCCTACTGGCAGCGAAGCATTGCGGCTAGACCATCCGGCACGAGCAAGGCCTTTATCTTTGCGGGATGCTTCTTCTTCTCGGGTACGTAACATGCCCTAAATCACATCCTGTGAGGAATTATCTAACATGTACAGTTGGCCTCGGAATCGGATCGTCCATGGGATTGGCGGCACGCGCCCTGGTCAACAGCCCTTCGTTTCCTACGTACCCTGACGGACTGAGTCTGGAGCAGATTGGCGCGTGAGTTGCACATCACTGATGCTTTATCGAATGACAAGCCAGTCAACTGACACTGTCTAGTGGTCTCGCCGGACCGTTTGCGAGCGTGGCCATCCTAGGCAAGGCCGGGCCAGCCATGTACACCATCATTGCGTTCATGGTAAGCACCTCCTAATATCTCCATACACATACATGTCCATATGTGCTAACAGACCCAGGCCACCACGTCCGCCCTTTCAGCTCAACTGGTAGCCGTGTCAACCATCTTTTCCTACGACATGTACGTCCTCCCACTCTCACACACTCACTCATCTTCCCCTGTTACTAACGCACACCCAGCTACCACGAGTACATCAACAAGAACGCAACAAACTCCCAGATGATGAAATCCAACCACATAGGCAAGTTCCTCTCTGCCCTACCATCCCACACACAGAACCATGCCGCTAACACTCTCCTTTGCCGCAGTGGTCATCATCTGGGCCATCTTCCTCGCCGGCATCGACACCGCCTTCGTCCACATAGGCCTAGACCTCAACTTCCTCTTCTACCTCATGGCAGTCTGCACCTCTGGCGCCGTCTTCCCCATCGGCCTACTCATGTGCTGGCCGCGTCTCAACAAGGCGGGCGCCGTGTCCGGTGTGATTGGCGGCCTGGCCATGGGCATGGTCGGCTGGCTCGTCACCGCCGCCACCACCCAGGGTTCCATCACCACCACCACCCTGACAGACAGCCAGGTCATCCTCGCGGGGTCGCTGTCCGCCCTGGGCACGGGCGCCATCCTCTCCATCGGACTATCCCTCCTGCGGCCCGCGTCGTTTGACTTTGAGCTCACCCGGGCGATTGGCCACGGGGCCACCATCCTGGATGTTGTCAGCCCCAGCGCTGCAACGACGGCGGCGAGCGACAATGGCACGACGTCTGCTTCTGCCTCCAACGAGAAGGGCACTGCCGCTGGGGATGCTGCTGCCGATCCTGCGCTGGGGCGTATTCCCGATGGGGGACGTACCGATGAGGGCGAGGAGCAGTACAGCAAGGAGATTAAGCAGCTTGAGGCGTCGCAGACGCGCTTCCGCATCATCACCGCGGTGATCCTGCTCATTATTCGTGAGTTACAACACACACCCCAACTATCTCGTCACCTAACCAGCTAACATCTTTAGTCGTCCTCATCCCCGCCCCCCTCTCCGGCACCAAAGTGGTCTACACAAAGAGCCTCTTCACACTGCAGTGCGTCGCGGCAGCCACATTTGTTCTCGTCAGCCTGGTTCTCATCACCTTTGTGAGTACATTTATTTCCCCCCACTCCAACACATGCATGTAGGCTGACCTTCGCAGTGGCCGCTATTCGAGTCGCGACGCGAGCTGCTCGCCATCTTTGGGCGCATCACCCGCAACGAGCGTCTGGACATCAACCAGGCGCGTTAGACCAGGGGTGGAACTGAACTGGGCGGTACGAGTAATAATAGGTCTACTGCATATAGAGTAGCTGAGACATGTAATAATCTAAAGCCTCAATCAATAGAGTGACAAAAAGGAAGACATAGAAGTGGTAATGGCAGAGTGAACACAATAGAATAGCAGACGCGCAAAAAAACAAAAAATGAATGAATCGAATGTTTTCATTCAATGCCACCACCAGGACTCGAACCTGGGACCTCATCATTACTAGTGATGCGCACTACCACTGTGCTATAGCGGCTGTTGCTTGATTTGTTGAAAGCCACAACTTTAATGCGCTACTTATGGGTGGATTCCCACCTCACAGACCACTACCCTGCAACACTTGGCAAAAACCACATCCTCACAGCTCCAAGTGCGAGCGAAGCGAGGACAGCCCCCGGCAGGGCCGCCGGAGGCATAACCCAATGACTTATAAGACCATAAGACATGATACAAGTGTTTCTGTTGTGTATTATGCCTCCGGCGGCCCTGCCGGGGGCTGTCCTCGCTTCGCTCGCATGCACACCGTTGTGTTTATATGTACTCCATGGTGATAATAGTGTCGAAGAGAACCCAACAGGAATGACAATGTTACGAAATTCAGCATGGCTCTAATCTAATTGATGTCTATGTCTATGTCATTACTATTATACAAAAGCAGGTATACATATACACAGAATATACACCACAGCAAGTGGATACACAGCCAAGGTCAGAGGGCGCGTTTAGCTAAACGCGCGACCCGGCAAACGCCCTTTTCTGGGGATCCTCTAGTCCCTGGGCAAACATGTCCGCCCACGTCTCCGCCAGGGTAGCAACATCATACATGTCCTCGTCGTGGCAGCCCGTCTCGGCCGCCACCGAGGTGACCAGCTTGCCATCCAGGCCGCATGGCACAAACCTAGCCCAGGGGTTGAACCCCTCGACGCCCGTGACAGGCACGTCGATGTTGACGGCGATGCCCAGCCCGGTGACATGGCGACGGTGGTGCACGCCTAGGGCGGCGATCTTGCGCTCGAGCTGGCCCTGGGGTGTGACGACCCAGACGCCCGGGTCGTCGCGGCTGATGTAGGTGCGGATGCCGAACAGCTCGGCCAGCAGGCGCTGCGTCGTCGACTCGAGGTGGCTGGCGTAGGACTCGACGCCGTACCCCGGGTGCAGCGGCGAGCGCATGTCCAGGACGGGCCAGAGGACCAGCTGGCCGGGGCCGTGGTAGGTTGTCAGGCCGCCGCGGTTGGTGGGGCGGATGTCGGGGGTGAGGCGGAGGGGGGTGCTGGTGCTGGTGCTGGTGCTCTCGACACCGTCTTGGCCGCCATTGCCATCAGCACCGTTGGCGTCGTCGGTATAACGGCTGTTGAGGATGCGTAGCGGCTTGCGTAGTCGGGCTGTCTCCTCGGGTGTCGGGTGGTCTTGTCGTCGGCCGAGGGTGTATGTGGGTGTCGACTCGAAGGTGATGAGATGGGGTCGTGGCGGCGGATGCGAATGCGCTTGCTCTTCGGAGCTGGAGGATGATGATGATGATGATGCTCGGCTCTTCCACGCAAGCAGGTCAGAGCGGATCCCCTCCTGGAAGGCGTGGGCCTCGTCGTAGGGCGTCAGTCTCCCCGGGTTGAGATGGTGATGCTGGAGGATGGAGTTGGCGTCGCGGGCGTGGGGGCTGACGGGAGGAGGACTAGGTGGCGATTGCGATTGCGATTGGGCTTGCGCTTGCGATGGTGCAGCTGCAGCTGCCGTTGCGGAGCTCAGCCATTGCCGCGTCGTGTTCGCGGGGGTTGCTAGTCTGGCGATGCGGCCGGTGAGGCTGCTGCTCGGCAGACGGCGCGGCGCAGAGGTTCGGCAGATGGCTAACATGGTGTGTCTGGTGTGTATGGTGTGCATGTGTCGGGGTCGGGTCGGGGGCGGACGCAGACGCATGCACACGCGTTTATTTGTGGTGATGATGGTGGGGAAGCAGGGGACGGGAAGGGAGGCTGAGAAATTATTTTTGGTGTTGAGTACGGAGTACTCTGTATTACGGCGTACAGTGGTTGCGCGTAAAGGATGCCAAGACTGGCGCAGTGCGTGCGCAGCGCAGGCAGCAGGCAGAACAGAAGACAGAACCACAAAATAGTATATGGAGTGCTTGTATTGCAGGATAGACGAATATAGGATGATTCAGTGGATGCATTTTGTACTTTAGAGATGGAATTATATCTCAGCATGAGATGGGCATGAGATACATGAGATGTACGGTGATACATGAGATGATCACATAGTCAAGGCCATTGCTGACTGGACGTTGAATGCTCAGGTGCCAGACTTGCAGGTGATGTCATGTAGGGCAGAATAGTAGGTCTGTACTGACCGGGGGTATTATGGACCGGTTTACTGCCTTGTGAGTGCTGCAGATCTTTCATCAGATGCTACTGTGAATACTGTGAATACCTAGTAGTAGTACTGAAGGTATCAAGGTCGCAGGCGGGGATATGCAATGACGACATTGTACTGCCAACGGTCTTCTACCTACATGTATCATGGAGTACTGTTCATTGCTACCTCAATCATTCAGACTGGCGAATACATGTACTCGGACCGAGGCTCTCGACTCGCGGCTTCATTAGCAGTAGCATTATAGTAGCACTGTAGTAGTCTAAAGAATCATCAGAGCAACGTTGTCTGCCCTGGGGCAAACTCTTCTGGGGTCTGAGTTCTGTACGTTGGTGGATCTCTACCTTTACGTGGTGTGGCTTGGCAGTTGCACTTTGCAAGCCTCGGTGTCGTCATCACCATTCGTACGTACTCGTATGGCCGTTATGGGCCGCATCGGGAAGGGAAGGACTGCAAGAATTTTCACGTCACGATCAATACTGTAGAAGCAATCGTCAATCCTAAAATCAATCAGCAGTAGAGCAGTACTACAGCCACGATATGCTTCTATGCTATGTTGTATTAAGCTGTAAGTAATATCGGGCTGGTCGGATATTCCCATGTCTCACTCAGTCGTTTCCGTAATAATAACGGCGAGCTGTTATGGAGTCATTTACCCGTTGCCCGTCCCCGTCCGTAATACTACCAAAATAGCCTAGACAACGGCAGCGCAACGGCAGCAGAAGCACTGCACCAGAATCACAGTCAACTGCACCACAGACTACGGAGTAATAATACTGCTACTACTGAATACTGCGAGTATTACAGTGTTGACTGTTGAGTGGGATGGGGATCGACAGATGCTGCGCAACTGCCAAGCCCGATCCACGAATCCTCGTGGCTTGTACGTACGAGTACTCTGTATGCTGTGCTGTTGGTGGATCTCCACTCCGTTAGTACTCGGTAGAGTAGTCGTAATAGAGCAATAGAGCAAGGCAGGCTCCATCCCGGTCATCTGCCAGACTGACCCGGCGCATTCTAGTTCACACTGCGTCACCCAGCAGCCAGTGGAGGCCAGACCAGACCAGGCGCACCAGAGGCCAAAGCCTAACTTTTCTGGCACACCAACGCACTGTAAATAAAGCGTCATTCCTCCCGTCCATCCAGATCATCTCTTGTTTTCTTCCCCAACCCAACTCTCTGTTTCAAGTCACCTCCACCATCCACCACCACCACCACACCTTGATTCTCCTACCACACGCCCATCTGTTTCAACGTCGCATAAACCCAACTTACCCACCATGGCAAAGAGTATGTTTCAACCAACCAGCACTCCTCAATCCCCAATCCCCTTCCCGGCGCATTGACATCCAGCTAACCCTCGCTCGCAGACGGCATCCTAGGCCTATCCGGCCTCCTCTTCCTCTGCACATCCCTCCTCTTCCTATGGTTCATCGTCCTCAGCGGCGTCACAGACGTCACCCCCTTCAACAAGACCTACTTCCTGCGCGCCGACACGAGCGGCATCACGGGAGCCCGCGACACCACACAGTGGACATACCTCTACTTCTGCGGCGACGGTAACCAGGACTGCGGCAAGGCTCGTCCCGCTCCCGCCTTCGGCAAGGCCTGGTCTTCCAACGCCGCCAACGCCCCCGACGCCCTTATCGGCTCCCACGGCGGCGACACCACCTCCACCACCTACTTCTACCTCTGGCGCTTCGGATGGGTCCTCCTCCTGCTCGCCCTCTTCTTCGGCACCATCGACCTCTTCTCTGGGCTCGTCTCCTGCTGCGGTCGTCTCGGCGCCGCCGTCTCTGGCATGGGTAACCTTGTTGCTCTGTTCTTTCACTCCGTTGGTAGTGCTCTCATGACGTATGTTCTTCCCAATTCCCCTTTGCATCTTGTCAAGCCCCTCTGGAATCATCCGTACTGACACACCCCAGCGCCACCTTTGTCAAGGCCCGCAACGTCTTCAAGGCCGATGACCGCGACGCCTCCCTCGGCAAGTACGCCTTTGGCTTCATCTGGGCCTCCTGGGCGTGCCTCTTCGTCTCTACACTCCTCTTCTGCCTCGGCATCCGCTCCCACCGCGATGGAGGCGCCGCCTCGACTTCGCGTCGCAGGCGCAGCGTCCGCAGCGCTTCCTACGACGGCCGTCGCGTCAAGGAGGACTACGCCTAAACCATCTCGACTCTGCAACGCTCAACCCCAACCCCAACCCTCCTCGAGCCCGCCGTCTCCGAATCGATCTGCGACCTCTCTGTCCAGGCTCAATGCCTTGTTTTCCAATTGCTCTTCTCTCGCTTTGAGAAAGAGATCTGTCCGCCACCGCATCCACACTCTCTAATACCCGAGCGTCCATCGTCACGCTCCCACACACCGTCACTCTTTATGCCTTATGATTCTCACGGCTGTAAATACCCGCCTGTTCATCCTCTGAGATTTTAATGTCAAATGATATAATAATACAATATATACATCTGAACCTGACACCACCTCTACCAAGTGAACATGTTCTCCATACCGATTTAACGCCCAAGCGCGAGCGTAGCGAGGTCAGCCCCGGCAGAGCCGCGGGAGGCATAATACTCACGTCTTTTGGTGTTATGCCTCCGGCGGCCCTGCTGGGAGCTCTCCTCGCTTCGCTCGCACTTGGGGTGCAGCATCGCATCGCACCTACATCCGCGCCTCTGACGTTTTAAGTTCGTGTATAAACACGTATCTTCCACATGACCGGAGGGTTTGTCCTGCTGGCCTCATCTCTTTTAAGACGGGAGGAAATTCGGCATTTCACGTTCCAATCCGAGAGAAGCCTCCTCCAGACACACTTGCTCGAAACACAAAGGTTGCCTCGCGGAGACCGTCCCCTGATAGCCCCCCCACCAAGTCACAGACAACTATCACGTAGTACACTCCGTACAGGCACCTCTCAAGATGTCCTCCGACCCGCCTGCGAGTACGTCTACGTGCACGAGTACAGAAACAGGTAATACCTGGTCGTCTGTCTCCGATGACGCCGACACGCCCCCCACCACAGATCAGTGGACAGCGAGCGAGGGCACGGACGACGACTGCTACTCCGATCAAGAGTCTCTAAAGGACCTTCCGGAGAAACTTCCAGAGAAACTTCCAGAGAAGGTCGTCGTCTGCCCTAGCAAGGACCTACACGACCAGATGAGCGACCTGCAAATTCAGATGAAGGCCCAGAATGAGATTGGCAAGAAGCTGCAGAGCCAGATCGAGGACGGCTTCTCCACATTGTGTGCGAAGACACAGAAACGGGACACCAGGCCTACTTATTCCTTCCTCGCAGTGTAAGTATAAGTACAGAGTACGGAGTGTCAGCTCCAGTCCCGGTTGGGGGGGTAAACCCGGGTGGGGCAACATCGCTCCGGCTGGTTCCTGGCCCCCACCCCGGCTTACGGCCCCCGAGAGCCAGACCACCGGCTGACTGACCCATGTACGTCGATAGGCACACCGGACGGCATGCGCGTTCTGCTGACGGCAGCCACACCCGAGACGGCAAGAGTGCAGCCGTCGTGCGTCAACCCCGCCAGGAGGACACCCCCGCCCCTGCGGAACATGCTCTGTTGGAAGGCAGCCCGCTACGCCCCCCCTCCTCCTCCCCGGGCATCCGCCTGAGCGACGGCAACCTGCTCGACCTGGACGCCCAGCCACTCAGTGCCAACCCCGACTGGCTGACGGGCTCGCGCGACAGCAGCTACCTCGAATGGCTGCGGGCCCTGTGGCCAGACATCCAGCTGGAAGCCTCTCTCGAGAGCGCCTGCAACGCGGCCGGATCGGCGCCCACCCACGTCGACGCCATCAAGAGCGTAGACGAGCCGGCCAACTTCCGCACCCTCGCCCAGCTGCAGACATACTACGTCGCACATCGCACATAGTACCCCAGGTGGCCCGCCCTCAGCCACAAAATCTTCCAGGGTGATTTCCGCCACGTCCTCACCTTCATTGAGAGGCAGAGACCCACCTGGCCCATGGTCGTCGAGGCCGTCATCACTATCATGCACACGGCCGGCAAACTGCGCGTCGCGCGCGACAACCTCTGCGACATTGCCGCCCAGGGACCCAGGAAAGACCGCGGTGAGAAGCTGTCCGAGTTCATCAGCCGGCTGCATGACGTCTACAAGCTCATTCCCGGCCCGGACTGCGACTCGACCATCGTGGCCGATGCCCTGAGGCGTGCGTACGAGGCCCATGCACCAAGGATGCTCTGGGGCCTCCAGGCCAGCGGCAAGCTCTACCCCGTTAACAGGAGCTGGAGCGCGGCCCTAAGCTGCGCGCGGGCCGGAGAATGATGGGACAATGGGCCGTCGCAGCGTGCAGATTCATATTGGTGGTGACCCCAGCGCTACAGCCGTAGAACAGCACAAGACAGCGTCACAAGTTCCTGGGGAGTTTGTGGCTCTGAGTATGGTGGGGGTTATGTGCTGCATGTGATATTAGGAATCTGAGGGGCCAGCAGAAAGTGCACGAGGATCCAGACCAGTGATGGCTCATTTCCAGATACACAGAGTAATTGCTTCTTACTAGTATGAATCATAATCGTACGTCTAGACCAAAAAAAGACCAAAAGCTGTCATTGTGCGTATTCGTAGTGGTAGTGGCAGATGATGTAGTTGTGGATGTCATGTGCGGTATAAAAGGTATGGTTGTACGGTGGAGGGGCATCCATCTCGGGCAGTCATGGGAAAACATCTGAACAAGGTAAAACAAGGTAGTAAAAATTCTTTTTCAATCCCAACCAACCAGAAAATCTTTCTCCGATCCTTGTTCCCTGCCAAGCCCATCCTAGATAGATAATAAAAAAAAGAAGAAAAACAAAGCAAAATGGGGAGGGGGTGTGATGTAGTGTAGCGTAGTATAGTGTTGATGTCGTGTCGTGTACGGTTTGACTGGCTGCGGGCTACTCGCTGGCTGGCAGTCAAGAATCTGTCTACTACATGTAGAAATCGAGGGTGCTGTATGCCTACTACAGCTAAGGTAGTAGTGATAGGATAGGCACAGGCAGCCTTGTCTGTGGTTCAACCTCAACCCATTCTGGGCTCGGCCTCGACCATCGGACTGGTCATCGGGCTGACCGTGTCGAGGGGCACGGCATGCAGCGCCGGCCTCGACGACTTGCCCTCCCCGTTGAGCTCCTTGTTGCGCCGGAGCATGGCAATGGCCCACTCGGCCACCTCAGGGTCCTGCGTGCCCGACTCGAGGCTCATCTTGCTGACCGCCTCGGCCGCCTTCTCGGCCGCCTCGCCCTCCTCTGCCTCCTCGCTGATGGTCTGCGGCTTAGACAGGTCCTTCAGCCAGGCGTGCTTGAGGAGCATGGCGTACGTGGGGCGCAGCTTCGGGATCTTGTGCAGGCAGCTCTTGACAAAGTCCTTGGATACATCCGAGTAGCCCTTTTCCGGCATGGCGGGGGGTTCGCCTTCGACGATGGCCTGGAAAAGTTGAGTTAGAACACGGAAGAGAATGACAATGGTAATGAAGAGAGAACGTACACTGAGCTGACTGAAAATCGTCGACGATACTTCAGGAGGATAAGGATACTTGCCCATGGCGCACTCTATCGTCGTCAGACCCAGACTCCAGATGTCGCTCTGGACACTGTACGTTCCGTCGGCGCCCGCGCTGCCCGGGGGAGCCGTGCCACCACCCGAGATGCGCTCGGGAGCCATGTAGCTCTGGCAGCCAATGTTGGTCTTGGCGATGCTAGCCACCAGGTTGCCGCTGACACCAAAGTCGCAGATCTTGACCTGGCCCCGCGTGTTAACCAGGATGTTGGTCGGCTTGACGTCACGGTGGATGATGTTGTGGTCGTCCTTGAGCGACTTGAGGCCCATGACGGTCGAGTAGGTAATTTTGCGCAGCACGTTCTCGGGAATGCCGTTCTCGTACAGCTTGTCAATCGATCCGCCGTCCATGTACTCGATGCAGATGTACACGGCACCCTCCTGGAAGAAGGCTCCGTAAAAGTCGATGATGTACGGCGACACGCACTCGTGCAGAATGACGAGCTCCTTGAGAATCGTAGTGAACTTGGCGTCGTCGAGCTCCAGCCGCATCTCCTTCATGGCCATGGTAACGCCGCTTGTCGCATCGTCCTTGCGTTTCGTCGTCACGGCCGTATCTGACTGCGTGTGCTGCACCAGCGGCTTCGTCCCAGACAGGCCGTGACCGAAGCGCGGCACCCGCGGACGGGCGTGCTTGGCCATGTACACAGTTCCGTAGTTTCCCTTGCCGAGCTCGTCCAGGATCTCGACCTCGTCAAGCGATATACTAAATGTCTGGCCGTTGTGGAAGTTGACACCCTCGCTTGTGATGGTGGCGGCGCCGTCAAACGTCAGCCAGCCCTTGTCGGCGTCAATGTACTTTTTGAACTCGTCCATCTTGGATATTTGCTTCGAGTTGCCACCCGGACCGTCGCCTGTAATGTCCGACAGCTTGGGAGCGCCGGCGCGCTTCAGGCCGCCCGTCGGGGGGCCGCTGCCTCCCATGTCGGAAAGTGACATGCCCATGCCGCCCATCTTCTGGGCTCTCCTCTCGCTCAGCGACTTGGGGACCGAGGGCGCCGACTTGGGATGGCCGCCGGCCCCGGGGCGATGTAGGCCATCGGGCATACGCATCTTCCCCATGAAACCGTTGGGGGGTCCCACACCCGGCGGGGGCGTCGCACCTGCCGGCGAGCTGCCGGTGCTGGATGGCGTGGGCGGTGCCATTTTCGAGCGCTGCTCCTGTAGTGCTCTGGCCTTGGCCATGATGTTGTTGTCCATGGAAGCGCCAGCGCTCCCGGCAAAAGTCGAGTTGGGCCGCGGGGGCAGATTCCTGGCGACGCCTAGCACGCCGAGGGCCGTGGAGTTGGGGTTCATGTTGGGGTTTGCGCCGACGGAATGCAGCGACGGCATTCGCTTGGAACGATCGGTGGGGTTGAGGCCAAACTCGTCGACAGGCGTGCCAGTCTCGGAGTGGTCTTCGGAGTCGATAGAGCCCGGAGTGGTGGCATTGTGGATATCATCCGGCGTGCCGGGAAAGGAATCAGCGCCGGCCATGGCGGAGGCGGAACCGGCTTGGCACTCGGTTTACCATGCGCCGGGGCGTGGGAGAGAGGGGGAGGAGTTGGCGGGCTTTCGGATGATGGGAGTCGCAGGCCGTAGGCGAATGCGTCGAGGGGGATGGGTGTAAGTAGACGTCTGTTGCTCACTGGTGAATCACGGCTGTGAATCCCAGAGGGTAAAATCAGACTGTCAGAGGCGTGCCAAGCCAGTCAACGGAGGCAATTGGTTCGCTGAATCCGACGAGTGTAGATGAGACGGAGAGGGGGGCAGCCGTAAGCTGTCGGGCGATATGGGTGACGCGTAGGACGAGTCGATGTGGCGAGGTAAGCACGTCGTTTGCTGACTTTTTGAGGTGGTCGTGATCAAAGTCGGGGTTGGGTGCGGGGCTGTCGACGAGGGGGGAGGAGGGGAGGAGGGGGACTGTAGTCTGCGGGTCGTGGAGCGAAGATGCCTCTACGCGTGAAGACGGGAAGTCGGCGGTTGTGAGGGGGACAGAAGAGGTCGGACTCCTTTTCTCCCGTCGACTCTGCTGAACAAGGGACCAAGAGAAGCAGTGGGGAGAGAGGGGGAAGGAGAGAAAGCAAAGAGAGATGGCGGGTTGGCGGCGGTAGTGGGTTGTCGGCGAATCTTTGTGGGTGCGTGTGTGTGGGGGCCACCAGAGCGTACTCGTACTCGTAGACGCAGCCTTGCGTGATAAAAAGGTGGAGGACGGCTGGTCCGGAGTAAATGGAGAGAGAGGCAGCACAAGAGCGATAGGCGAGAAAGACCAGCCAGGAGGAGAGGTCAAGTATGATGGAGAATTCGGTTTTGGAGGGAGCTGAGCCACGAAAAGGCAGTATGTGACAACGGCTTTCGGTTGTGGCAATGATGGCTGTGTGGCGACCAAGCGACGTGCGGGAGGAAGACGAGCGCGGGGGGGATCTTTTTGAGCCCCAAAAAATGTCGAAAGAATGCAACAGTGATGATGGCACAAGTATTGGCGAGGTGAGCACCTGTAGGCTGTACTCGGTAGTGTAACAGGCAAACAGGCAACCCGCTGGCTGCTGATGACCCAAGCAACAAGCAGTAATACAGCGTAGTACTCCGTACTCTGTAACGTAGTACTAAGTACTCTGTACTATCGATTGATGGCACGAATACTGCCGGTAATACTGAGTAGTATTGATACTCGGAAATGGACCTGGGCGGGATGGATACCGGGATGGATACTTGGTAATAGAGGCGGATATGTAGAGCGGCGTAGAGAAGCTGAGGGGCGCTAATAGTAGTGCCAATGTGGAAATGAAGCCTAGTAACTCAGGGCAAGAACTGAGGGAAGGAGCTGTCTTTGGGTTCCTGCCTTGGCAATGGAAAAAAAAAGGGATCCAATGAAAAAAAAAGAGCCAAGAGGGAGGTTCAGGGAAAGAGCCGTGAGGAAGGGTAAGGGAAGGAGCAATGGTGGTCCGTGGAGGGGGGTGGAGGACTGGGAAAAGAGAGTCAATGATGTCGTCCTGATCTTCTTTTTTTCTTCTTCCTCCTTTGCCGTCATCTATATCATCGACATGGTGGGCTGATGCAAGCATCAAATAACATTCGTCCATGCTAGAGAGATGGTGCTGACCCGTGCTACAGGCTATTACTACTACTAGTACGATTACCAACATCGACGAGTACTCGTACGAGGACCCGGAAACACTGCCATGCCATGCCATGCCATGCCCTCTCTGCGTGCCAAGGACCTGGAATAAAATGAGGCATCAGGAACCGACGATCCCTCAGGACCGTCATGACGTCGTCGGCCCCAAATGGCAAACGGCGCTCCTCTCGATATCGCCATCTGCTTTGTTATTGCCCCGCCTCCTTGCACGCCTACCGTTCTAACCAATCTCTCCCCGTCAAGCTGCCTGCCCCTCTGTCGCTGGTCCCGTCGCCGGCCCTGTCACTATCCCCCATCACCCCCGAGGGCGTCCAACCAGCTTGCGCGGGTGTACTGCAGGAGACCTGCAATGGATCATGATGCAGCCATTGACGACATTGATACTGGAAACCGTTATTGTCCTTGTGTGAGTACTCGTATTAGTACATCGAACTTTTACTTTAGTTACTCTAGTGCCTTCCCACCACGTCGTCGCACCGGTCCTGCTAATCCTACTGTTCTAGTAGTGCGTATTTTTACCTGTAATACTTGGTACCATTGTCCTGCCTGCCCCTGCAGTGCGCGATGCCGCTCATGCAGCAATGCGCTGGAATGGCTTGCGACAAAGAGCGCGCGACCTGCAAGACGTGTTACTTTTCGACGCCTCTTTTTTTCTTTCTTCTCTTCATATTCTTTCTCCCCTCTGGCACGCATGCGGAATCACCCTATCGCTGCGATAAATGGCGGGCAAGGCAGGTAAGCGGGCAAAGGGTCCTGTGTTCACCTTGAAACGGATCTTTGCATGGCCGATCGGTTTCAAGTCTCTGGTCTGCAGCCTCTGCTGGAGCCCGAGGCTGCGCGCCGCACGACTGCCCATCTGTTTGCCCGACCCTTTGATTTGCTGTTGGCGATCCAAATCAACTGACGTACGAGTCCCCCATCCCAAGTCTTGGCCCAGCTGTTAGGGTCCTTTCCTCCCACGAGGGAATGAGCTCATGGCAGAGGGCATGGGAATGAGGGGCCCAAGGGCCCTGGGTGATAGACGAGACAAGAAGCAGACTGTCTCGTCACCAGGCAAAGGATCAATGCTCTCGCGGGGAGCAGAAGAGGGTACGCTGCATTCGTGCTCGTACTGTACGACAGGAGCACGCACTGCGAGGCAACCACCGACGATCCATCCAATGATCAGTTGCGCCGTAATATTGAGTATTGATACAGTCTGACAGTCAAACAGCGTACCGCAGACTTGTGTCTGTCGTTGACCTTGTTGCTTGTCCACCATCCACGTCGCACCCACACCTTTGAGTGACGAGTGAGTTGGTGAGTAATCCAAGAATGCGACATGGTTAAGCTTGCTAAGCAAGCAGGTCAAGAGTCAGACCGTGTGCTGCTGTACTCCGTACTTGGGTATTATCATGAGGATGTGATTTGACCGCGTCGTTTGGCTTGCCGCGCAATCTCCACATCCAAGACGCAGTGTGGAGGGAAGACAGGATTGTTGACGTCGGCGACGACTGCGCCACAGTGGCGGGCGGATCTGTCACATCGTGGTCCCTGGTCCATCACCAGGTGGCTTGGTGGCCCGTGGGTGGGTGGCTTGAGCATTGGGCCATTGGCTCCCTCCAAGCTGCCAAGTGCCAAGTGCCAAGTACCAAGTTGCCAAGCTGCTCTCTCTGGATATCTCCCATCTTTATCCATCTGCCCAATCTCTCAACAGCGCACTACGAGTAGGCGGATGATTGCTATTATTACGTCGCCACGCCGTCCGCTGTGGATGGAAATGAAGAATGGATGGTGCTCAGGCCACAATGCTACTACGCTGCTACGCTCCTCCATACTCGACGAGTCGTCAAGACCGGCATCGGCATCGGCATCGGTCTTTACAATGGCAAAGTCCCGGCATATTTGCAGATATTTTGCTCATAACAGCCGGTAATAATGCCGGAATGCTACAGTAGGTATCTCTTGCTGCAGATTCCCCGTTCTTGGCCCTTGCTCCTTGGCCCTGGCAACTCCTAAACACTCGCAAACTTGACACACACCATAATACAGCGTGCCTGTACTCGTAATACCCCGAAATACAAGGAGTTGGGAGACTACGAGTTTACGAGCAATAAGAGTGCAGCAGAGTAGGGGTCTGACGGGTTGACGGGATGACGGGTCACAGAGGCTGCAGCTTGGGCCGCAGCTTCAGCACAGCTTCAGCTCCCATCCCATGTTGTCTTTGTTTCCAGCAGGGGGTGGATGTGGGGAGGCAAGGAGGGTCTTGATGACCCGAGTGTCCAGCCAAACCAGCGTTGTCTTTGCGTCAGCACCATCTCGTTTGCCCCTGTTACTGCTACTACTAGTACTTTGCTACTCCGTTCGTAATAATACTCTGTACAAAAGTACAGTATAACACTAGCACGGTGGCATGCGTCGTAGCTCTGCGTGGCCATGGATGGTCATGGTATCAATTAGTATGGAGTAGGGTTGCAACAGGCGCGCAGCACGGAGTAGCAGACGATTGTTACGCTGTAAGTATTACGGAGCACGGAGTATTCGATGTGTATGAGTACACGAGCAGCGCAGCAGCACATTACATTGATGCTTGTACAAGATATTGATGGTCTGGCTATCATTGATGGTTGGCTAGCCGGTGGCTGGTTGAGCACCAGAAACAAGCACACGACCGCTTGCCGTGTTGCGCCGTCCTCGATTCAACAAGTCGATCCAACTCTATTTTCTTGTTGCGAGAATTCATGCGCGAAGCGTGCACGTGGGACGAGGATGCAACCTTAGTCGGCCAATCCCCAAGACACTACACGTGTACTAGCAGTAGTGATAGTGAGTACGAGCAGCTGCTAATAGCCATCAATGATGGGTTTGATGAGTAGCGCCGCACCTGGATTGCTTCTCGACTGATTAGCGCTCAGGCTTTGTTGGAGTGCTTTACTTGGGTAAGTTGGTAGTAGTAGCAGTAGTAGTACTTCCTATGTCGTAGCGGCCATGGCCTGACTTGGTCCATCGATGGCAACACACATAATACGCTGCAGCCACCACGACTCTGCAGTCGGGTTGAAACTAAAATGCTGAATGGGCCCTCCCCCCTCCAGACTCCGTAGCTCTCTAACAGGAGGGGGAGGGGACCCTGTCGGCGAATTCAGCTTCAACGTTTGACAGTCCCGGGGAGGGAGCTGAGGGCACCACCACCCACCACTCTAAGCATTCAGCAAATGGGCGTGGAGAAAGTTGAACAAAAGGTTGCAATGGTGCTCCATCCTTCCACGGAGTACTACTGTAATACTAAGTACCACTACGGATAAAAAGCGTGATTACTTTGTCCGTATTATGCTTGTAATATGGCAACAAGGTTGGAGGAGTTAAAGACGACCCCTTTGTCCCCGTGTGTCCCCGTGTCCCCTAATACCCCCCCGGGGCATGGAAGTATTCGCCCCACCGCCACTGGCCCGGATGCTGCAGTACCTACGGGGATTCATCCTTATAAGTCCCTAGAAATATTCTGGATTTGAATCTGTAAGTATACTCCGTAGTAAGACTGGTAAGTACTCGTATTTCTTGAGAGGCGATCAAAGTAAAACTGGCCTGTAACAGCAGCGCGTCATACTGTAGCATTCGCTGCAGCCTCCTGCCAACCTCCACTCTGTAAGCTTGAGACTTGCCGTGCTCCTCGTGCTCCGTAATGGGGACCTGGTCTGGTTGTCTGGCCATTTACACGTCTTGACTCGGTCTCTCTGGGGACCCTTTTGCAACCCTCTGGCACCCTCTGGCACCCTTTTGGGGGATGGATGGGCGCGCCTCCTCAGCCCCTCCCGCTCCGCTGTCCGCTGCCCCTGCGCCCCAGGCCACAGCGTACTGGACAGTGCCTAGACAGCATACTAGTATTAGTACCTAGAGTACCTGTAGATGTTAGGCGCTCCGTACTCTGGGCGTAGTATTCCTAGCCCGTGCTGCAACCTTAGTCTACTGGATCAATACCTGTAAGGAGTAGACTGTACCCGTAATAATCCAGCTAGGAGCCTAAGAGGTCCCGCCCCTGCCTGCGGCCCTGCGCTGCACGTCTTGGGTGCTTTTAGTCTCCGAGTGCGTATGGCAAGAACAAGGCACTGGGGCACTGCCGGCCTGCGGAAGCAACTCTCGCCCACTAGATTATTATCAGTCGACGCCCCAGCACGTCACCACTTTTTCCCGCGCCTCGCCTCTCTATCTTTCCCTCTCTCTCTCGTGTCATTCTCCATCCTCCATCACTTCTACTACCACCAAGTGATATTGACTGTTTGCATATTCTCCATCGTCAACAGCAACAACGTTCTCATCCTAGAAACGACCTGAACCCCAGTTCCAGAACCCGAAGAAACCCTCCATACACACACACGGGCCCACCTGCTGAGCATCCAGCAGCATTTATGGCTCTGTCTGGCCTCCTAAGCGCGCCCACGTCGTTCCGCCTCGCGGTCGTCGCCCAAGATGCCTACGACTTGCCAGTTCGCGATCTTGCCAACACCCACGACTCGCATCCTGCCATCGGCCACCTAGTCCTGCTCGTCTTCGAGGCCGTTCTCGAGGTTGTCGTCGTCAGTCTGCCCGGCTACATTGTCGCTCGCCTCGGCCAGTTCGACTCGGACAAGCAAAAGTTCCTCGCCAACCTCAACGTCACCCTATTTACACCATGCCTGAGTGCGTATTACACCATTGAATCGGAGATAGATCGAATGTATACACGAAAAAAACAGTACACTGACTTGCCCTTGTCTGTCTAGTCTTCACCAAGCTGGCCTCGCAGCTCAACGCCGATAAGCTGTCCGAGCTGGCCATCATCCCCGTCATCTTCATCGTCCAGACGGCCGTGTCATGGATCGTCAGCAAGTTCGTCGTCCGCCTCTTCGGCTTCAACCGCCGCGCCTCCAACTTCGTCACGGCCATGGGCGTCTTCGGCAACTCCAACTCGCTGCCCATCTCCCTCGTCATCTCCCTGTCTGAGACCCTCAAGGGCCTCCACTGGGACAAGATCCCCGGTGACAACGACGACGAGGTCGCCGCCCGCGGCATCCTCTACCTGCTCATCTTCCAGCAGCTCGGCCAGCTCGTTCGCTGGAGCTGGGGCTACCACGTCCTCCTCGCCCCCAAGCACAAGTACGCCGAGTACCACGACCAGATCGCCGAGGAGGGCCAGTACCGCGACGACGAGGACGAGGACACGAGTGCTCCTACCACCGGCACCCTCATCGAGGGCCTGGACGGCGACAACGACGACGACCAGAAGAAGAACAACAACCGGAGCCAGTACGACAGCGGCGACGACAGCGATGCCGCGACCGGCAGCTCGCGCAGCTACAACCCCGCCGGCCGCACCCCCGTCGTTCTCGGCTCGCGCGATACCCTGACCGGCCTGGCCGACGACGACGACTCATACCCCAAGAAGAACAAGCTGTCGCCCACCAGCGCTGACGGCACCCACCAGCGCGTCTCCGAGTCCGACGACATCCTGTCCTTCCCGCGCATCCGCGCTGCCGACGACTCCGACGCCGACCAGGCCGACCTGGCCAACCAGGGGCTCTGGTCGCGCACCAAGCGCAGCATCGGCGCCAAGCTCAGCGCCGCCGGTGAGACGTCAACGCGCGTCTATGAATCCCTCCCCAAGCCCCTCCGCGCGCTCGTCGACTTCTTCCGCCTGCTGGCCGCCAAGGCCAACAACTTCCTCTGGGAGTTCATGAACCCGCCCCTGTGGGCCATGCTCTTCGCCGTGCTGGTGGCCTCTGTGCCGAGCCTGCAGCGCACCTTCTTCGAGGAGGGTTCGTTCGTCAAGAACAGTGTCACCGACGCCATCCAGTCGAGCGGTGGCGTGGCCGTGCCCCTGATCCTGGTCGTCCTCGGCGCCAACCTCGCCCGCAGCACCTCGCCCATCAACGACATGCAGGACGACCCCGAGGAGGACGCCATCGGCAACCGCCTGCTGATCGCCTCGCTGGTCTGCCGCATGGTGCTCCCCACGGCCATCATGGCCCCTCTCCTCGCCCTGACGGCCAAGTACGTGGCCGTCAGCATCCTCGGCGACCCCATCTTTGTCATTGTCTGCTTCCTGCTCTCGGGCGCCCCGAGCGCCCTGCAGCTCGCCCAGATCTGCCAGCTCAACAGCGTGTATGAGAAGACTATGGGTCGCATCCTGTTCCAGAGCTATGTTGTCTGGTAAGTACACACACTCTCTCTCTGTCCCTCTCTCTTCATGTGCACTGCAATGATGAATCCAAGCTAACATGCACTTTTCAGGATCCTCCCATCCACCCTGGTCCTCGTCATGCTCGCCCTCGAGACGGTCGAGTGGACTAAATAAACTCTGACAGTTTTGTCTATGAGAATTTCCCCTGTCAGAGTTCCCTTTGTCAGTGTCAGAGCTTCTTTTGTCTCCCTTGTAGGAGACAAAATTAGAGGCCAAAAGTTTCGTGTTCTAGCGTGTCCTGTCTTTTTCGATTTCTTTTTCCCCAGTTTCTCGTGTTTCTCTCTCTCCCGTCCCTCCCTTCCTACAGGCTAGGCAACAAGGTGTAATTTTGCTAGTATATATATACATGGGGCGTTTTTGTTTAAAGTTTACTCCGTAATGGTCTCGTCATAGGTGTGTCTGCGTGTGCTCAAGTACGTGTGTGTGTATGTGATGTGCGTGCTTATACGTACGTGTATGTATATGTGTATGTGTATGCGTATACACAAATATATATATGCGTACATGTGTATATGTGTATATGTACGTGCATGTGTATGTGTTCATGTGTATACCTATATGCGGGTGTGTAAGTGCGTGTGTGTGGGTATGTTCGTATGCGTGCTCAGCATTATGTATTCATCTGTCTGCTTGTAATACTATTGTTACAACCCATGTGTGCTCTGCCTGTACTGTAATAGCAATTCTGTTTTGTATATTCTTGTCATCTGCATCTGCATCTGGCTCCGCATCACATCATGCCCCGTTGGTGGTAGGAGCAGTTGTGACCCTGGAACTCGGCTCGAGGGCCCAATCCCTCACAGTACCCTTCCAGTCACTGATGCGCGCATCCTTGATGCTGACGACAATGACGCTGACCTCCTCTCCGGCAACGAAGTGGGCGGCCCTGCGCTGCTCCTCCTCCTCCCCCTGAGCGGCAGTGCCATTGGCAGCAGCGGGCGCAGTCTGGTCGCGGAACAGCTGGACGCCCTCCTCGTAGTTGTGGTTGTCGAGGTGCCTGGCGCTAAAGTACTTCTCCTCGTCGGATCCCGAGAGGGTGATGCGGGCCTCGCCGCCGATGGTGGCGCTGATGTTGGAGATCTGGGAGGAGTTGAGGTTGAGCAGGAGGGAGGCCAGGCTGGAGGGCGGCTCGGGAGCTGGGGAGCCGCCCGAGGGACGACGCTGGTGGGTTGGGGGGCGGTGGGAGACCCCTGCACACACACACACACACACGTCAGTACTTTCTTTCTCATTCCTGTGCTTGTTTGACCGCACGGGGGGGCAGGGGCAGGGGCAGGAGAGGGGGCCTACAGTCGTGCACTAGCAGGGAGACATTCGGGTTGGTCTTGATGCTGGTCGTCTTGCGCGAAGAGGGGTTGGTGGTCATGACGATGACGGGGGAGTCGTTGTACGGGGAGGAGGGGAGGTAGGTGTAGTTCATGAGGGCGACGTGGGGCACATTGTCGGTGCAGGTGGCCAGGTGAAGCTGTGCGAAGCAAAAGGCAGGAAAGTGTCAGTTATCAGAGCAGTCGACAAGGATATCGTCGTGTATGTACATAGTATGTATGCAATGTATGACGTGGGGTTGAGGGGACATACGAATCGGGCATTTTCCAGACACTGGACTACCTCGGAGGGCAGGGCGGCGGTGGTCTGCTTGTTGATGTCGCCCTCGGAGGCTTCGTAGTTGAGAGGAATCTTGTCCATGGTTGCGTTGGGGATATGGTGGAGGTTTGTTGGAGGGGTTATCAAGGCTTGGTGTGTTGGTGAGGGGAGATGGAGATGGACTACGTCGTATGATGAGCTACTATGTTTCTTCAGGTGGTAGATGGATGACTAAGGTGGGGAGCTCCTTCTCTGCCATGTACTACGTCGAGCTGCCTAGCTGCCCGATCGGGATCCACGGCGGAATAGGTATGCACTTGGAGGGTGCGTGATTTGCGAAACGAAAGGTTTGGTTATCACGGGTGATTAGTATGGATGCGATGTACTGGTACTATCAAGGAGTGGCTGGTCGTGTGTGTGTGGTGGGAGTTCATCGTGGTTTCATGCGCTGGCTGTCGTGATTGCTGAATTGAGTAGGGATGACGTCGGTCAGCACCAGCTCCAGCTCTGACACCTCTACACACTCTGTTGCCGGGAAGAAATGAATAGCATTGCTATCTTGAACGGGGTTATTGAGAAGCCAAATTGGTGCTATTTGGTTTACATCAACGAGGGTGTTACTTCGTGTGAGATGAATTGGTGGAATTGCGGTAGGCTGGTACCCCGGACTCGCGCCCACACGCCGTAGGTAATACGGCGGGGCTGGAGATAAGACCCTGGGCTGGGACCGATGCCAATGGGCACACTGTTACTCCGTACATCCCTGAATAAATGTTGGCTAGAATATCTACTGCCAGTACGGAGTACGGAGTAGATATACGTGAGTACGTACGAATATGTACTCAACGATCGTGTCTGTGCTGTAGTACGAGGCCTCCGCGGTGACGTTGTCGTGGTCCCGTGCCGTGCCGCTTACATGCCAAAGGCTTCACACGGCTACTGTCGGCCTCGGTTCCCCGCGTTACCCAATGCCGATGCCTCCCTCATCTACATCTATCTACTCCGTACGTCGTTGCCATTCATCCTTGCCTTGACCCAGACTCCAATCTCTTCATAGCAATCCATCCTGCCATGCCAGTATAACACGACCACTCACAGCAATCACCACCATGCGCTCCCTCCGATCAAGACGCCTCCCCGTGAGGCCCGTCCCACGCTGTCTGACAACGTCATCAGCATCATCATCATCAACAGCCAGCCAAACCAAGCCCTCATCCCTCAGCTCCGTACTGATCGCCAACCGCGGCGAGATCGCCATCCGGATCAACCAGACCGCCGAGCGGATGGGCATCCGCGCCACAACCGTGTACACCGACGTAGACGCCTCGGCATGGCACGCCTCGGCAGCCCAGCAGTCGCTCTCGCTGGGCGCCGCAAACGGCTACCTGGACGGCGACAAGATCATCGCGCTGGCCAAGCGGCACGGCATCCAGGCGCTGCACCCGGGCTACGGCTTCCTGTCGGAGAACGCCGCGTTCGCGGCCCGCTGCGAGCGCGAGGGCATCGTCTTCGTTGGCCCGCCCGCCTCCGCCATGGCCGACATGGGCCACAAGGCGCGCAGCAAGGAGATCATGACGGCGGCCGGCGTGCCCTGCGTCCCCGGGTACCACGGCTCCGACCAGGGCGAGGAGGAGCTGCTGGCGCACGCGCGCGACGTCGGCTTTCCCGTGCTGCTCAAGAGCGTGCGCGGCGGCGGCGGCAAGGGCATGCGCATCGCCCTGGCGGAGGACGACTTCGTGGCGCAGCTGCGCAGCGCGCGGGCCGAGGCGCGCGGCTCGTTTGGCGACGGCGGCGAGGTCATGCTCGTGGAGCGGTACGTCGTGCGGCCCCGCCACGTCGAGGTGCAGGTCTTTGCCGACCAGGCCGGCAACACGGTCGCCCTGGGCGAGCGCGACTGCAGCGTGCAGCGGCGCCACCAGAAGGTTCTGGAGGAGTCGCCGGCGCCCGACCTCGACGCCGCCACCCGCAGGGACCTGTGGGACACGGCACGCAGGGCCGCCGCAGCAGTGGGGTATGTTGGCGCGGGAACCGTCGAGTTCATTCTGGATCGCGACTCGGGCCACTTCTTCTTCATGGAGATGAACACCCGTCTGCAGGTCGAGCACCCCGTCACCGAGATGGTCACGGGGCTCGACCTCGTGGAGTGGCAGTTCCGCGTCGCGGCAGGCGAGCCGCTGCCCCTGTCGCAGGACGAGGTCGAGGCGCGCATGGCGGAACGCGGCGCCGCCATCGAGGCCCGCGTCTACGCAGAGAACCCGGAGCGCGGCTTCCTCCCGGACTCGGGCACCCTCGTCAGGGCCCACCTCCCCGCCGACCTGGCGACCGACCCGGACGTCCGGCTCGACGGCGGCTTCCGCGCGGGCAGCACCATCTCCGAGGCCTACGACGGCATGATCGCCAAGCTCATTGTGCGGGGGGACACGCGTGAGCGCGCCATCGCCAAGCTCGCGGCCGTCCTGCGCAGATACCAGGTCGTCGGGGTGAGCACGAATGTCGAGTTCCTCAAGCGTCTGTGCGAGACGCCTGCCTTTATAGAGGGGGATGTCGAGACGGGATTCATCGACAAGCACAGGGACCAGCTGTTTGCCCCGCGACGGGTCGACAGCAGCGTCTTTGCCCAGGCTGCCTTGGGCGTTATCGGATCTGAGCTCGGCAACGGCGGCAGCGGCCATGGCCCGCACGGTCTGCCGCTCGGATTCGCAGCCCCGCCAGCCCGCAAACTGAGTTTCAAGGTTCTAGACGCGTACAGTGATGCAGAGGGCCAGATCGTGGACGTGGGCGTCGCCCAGGTGGACCGCAACCTGTTCAACGTCACGGTGCGCTCCTCCTCGCGCTTGGGTGAGGAGGGGCAGAAGGAGGAAGAGGAGGTGCTGTTCTCCAACGTCGGGACCCAGTTCAGCCACGGCGACACAGCCGTCAGCGTCGAGTCCTTCTTCCCCGACGAGCGGATCGAGTCGTCGGTCGTGTCGCGGACAGTCGACAACGACCTCAAGGTGACGGTGTTCCAGCACGGCGTCAAGACGGACCTAGAGGTGGTCCCGCCCCAGTGGTACGAGAAGGAGCTCGGACTCAAGGAGGTCAAGGCGTCGGTGGCGGCTCCCATGCCGTGCAAGATTCTCAAGAATGACGTGCACGAGGGACAGGAGGTCAAGAAGGGGGATCCATTGGTGGTGTAAGTCAATCTCTCTGAAAGTTGTCAAGATTCTACTGACGCTAATTACTACTCTACAGTATCGAGTCGATGAAGATGGAGACAGTCATTCGGTCCCCGCAAGACGGCGTGGTCAAGAAGCTGGCTCACAAGGAAGGTGTAAGTTACGTGTCTTGTCTTACTGTGTAAGCACGAAAGAGAAGTGGCATTGTGTGCTAACTGTGACTAGGACATTTGCAAAGCAGGCACTATATTGGTCTTGTTTGAAGAGGCAGAAAGCGATGCATAGTTGAGTTGAGAGACGTGATGCTATTGTTTCGTTGATGTTGCTATTGATGTATACATGATAAGATAATACAGCCTAAATGATTTCCCGTGTGATGATATGCTAGTTGTTGACTCCATTGGTTCAAACCCGTGAACCGTCCGAATGCAGATGCAAATACAGCGTAAAAGCGGTAAGTAGTAATGAGAGAAAGGAAATAACAAAAGAAATAAAGGAAATAAAGGAAAGAGAAGATAACACGCCCCTCTGTATATGCGAGGTGGGTGAGAAAACGAGGACAGGAAATATATGCCCACTCGTCTAATATCTAGTTTGTGCGATGTGCCACAGCATAGCCCTCTCCAGAACCGGTTGTGGATCTGCGTCTATGGGGGGGGTGGGAGGGTTGGGCTGTCGTGGTCGGGCGCTGACAGTATGACTGACTATTACCGCGACCGCATCTTGTTGTAGTCCTCGGGCAGGTAGCGGCTGAGGTTGGACTTCTTGGAGGCCTTGCGGATGCGTTTCCACCACTCCTCGAGGCGTTTCTGGAACTTGGGATCCGAAGAGGCTGTGAATGACGAGGATGTGAAGTGTTTGACGAGGTCCTAATTTAGGTCAGTCAGCATTTTATTTTCCTTTTCGTCTTTGAAAATAAAAGGAGCCAGGAACAGAGGTTCTGGCCGGAACAGAGGGTTTCTTACCTCTTGAAGAGCCAATGTGATGAAACCGAGGACAAAGGCCACCCAGGCGAGGGTGCCGTTGGTGCTGAGGAACTGGTTTCCGCCGCGGAACTCGACGGTGCCCGTGCAACGTCCCGTCTTGGGGTTGGGGAAGATGTTCTGGAAGTTCCAGAGGACGTAGCGGTTGCCCTGCATGTACATCCAGAGCTCGGTCTCGCTGGAGCGGGAGCGGATCTCGGAGGCGACGCGCTGCAGGGTGCTATTGTTCTTGCCCCAGGCGAGCGACTCGTGCAGGGCGCAGTCGAGGCTGCGGCTGTTGGGCTGGCAGTACTTGTTGTTGCGGCGGATGGCGGGCAGGCAGGCGGCGACGAAGTCCTCGTAGACGACGGTCGCAAAGGCAATCTTCTTGAGCGACTTAAGAGAGAACTTGTTGTTGGTACTCAGGGGCGTGACGTGGACGTGGCCGCCGCACGAGGTGTCCTTCTGGGGGTTGAAGTGGACGCGCATGGCCTCCCAGAAGTCGGAGAGGACGGACGACATGTGCAGCGTCGTGTCGAGGCGGGGGGAGACGACTTCCATGCAGACTGCATTGATATGTTAGTTACTGAGTCAAGCGCATACTGTTCATATCATGTACACAGTATGTATGTGTATACGAATGTGTGTATTTTCTCCGAAGGGGGGGAGGGGCAGGGATAGAATAAGTGTGTGCATCTGTGTCGTATGCATCCCCTTCTCTCTCACACTGTCGCGGTGTATGAGATGAGATGAGTGTAATAAGTGCAGTGAGATGAGTTGAGTGAGTGTGGTGAGTGTGAGTATATCACAGCATAAAGCATAAACGTACCCATCGGTCTCTCCCGCTTCAGGGACCCGTCGCGTGTGACGAACCACTTGCCGCCATAGTACTCGGGATGCTTGCTATAGCGCGAGTTGTCGTCGTGAACGGCGTCGATGCCGCGGTTGCGCAGCTTCTGGGCCAGCTGACGGTACCAGTCGACGTTGGAGAAGCAGTCGCCGCCGCCGTAGGGCTTGACGACGGCCTCAATCTCGACTCCAAAGTTGTAGTGGCGGACCATGGCGCTGGTGGACTCTGTCTTGTCTGTCTCTCTCAGAAAGACAGAAAGAGAGCTATGTATGTATGCAGGGCTTCCGGAGCTATGCGTGTGTGCTTTCAAAAGTATGGGTCTTTCAAAAGTTGGACTTGTCTGCGCAGGACATTTCTCTCTGGGACTCTCGGGGCAGATATATTATCCCAAGGAGACGGGACGGGACGGGGCCAAAAGGAAAAAAAGACCACACAGAGGCCTTGTCTTGCGCTTGGTTGGTGTGTGTCTCTCTCTTCTCGCGTCAGCGCTGCTGGCTGGCTGGCTGCTTCGTCGTACACTCTGCCCAATATCACGGGCACATGATGATCCCCATGGTTGGCCAGAGTTGGGTTTTGGCCTTTTTGGGTCAGAGGGAGAATGGGCGAAAGGGGAGGGGGGATCCAATGGAATGGATGGCTGAGGCCGTCACCGGCCAGTGAGGCTCAATCCCGGCGCCCGGATGGCTTGGTTGCTTGGCTGGGTATTCCCCATTTCTGCCCCCTCGGGCGTCCCCCCCTCATCCCTTGTTTGCTTTGTTTCCCTCGGAATCCCTCCTTGTGCGACAATATAGACCCCTGTCGGGCCCCTCGTGGGTGAGCCCGACTGGCGGAATCGGGGGGCCCTGTCGAATGAAGTCATGGCTCCATCAACGTGATACCGACACGCCTGCGGCCTGCCTGCCTGGCCAAGGGGGGGCGCGGTCTTGGGAATACGTACCTTGGGATATCAATAATATTGCCATTATCACCTTGGGAACCCTTTGGGATATTTTGGCACTTTACGGCACTCTGGGTCACACCCTTTGACGTGGTCCGTGGCCATTGGATGTGGTGAGGTGGTCCGAGGCCGCAGGCTGCCGCGTGACGAATGTTGCTGCCCAATATTGTGCAGGGGAAAGCGACAGTGGGAAAGAGCTCCACCTCATCGCACCTGCCTGCCATAATTCCCATCTGGACAACCTCCGCCCACGGGCCACTCGCAATACTTGGTGCTCATACTTGGTGCTCGTACTATGGAGTATTACCCCTCGCATCTCCAGAAAGCATAATCATAGCATGGACAGCAGCACGCGCGGGCCGTCCCTAGCAATACTACGTCGTCGGTCGTCGTCGTGGTCAGTCGGCGCTGGTCGGTGATCCGCTGTCTTCCCGGTCCTCGTGGCCATGGTCTCTGCTGTCGGTCGATGAGACGAATGAGTGAGAGTGAATCCCGGCCAGCCAGCAGTAAGTGCCCACGAGGCGAATCTAAGCCAGCAGTGCTGTGCCCACGAGGCATACGCATATACGCATACGGATACTACCCCGTAATACCTGCTGTACTTGGTCTTATTACCTACTTGGTACTATTCGTACTCGTATGTCTGTACAGCTGGAGCACAACGTGCTCTCATGTATGTCGTATGTCGTAGCAAAAAGCCCAGCCTCACTATCAGGATGGATATATCGCAATGCCAGTTATCTCACGCGTGAGTGCTCGTAACGCGAGAGGGCAAAAAAAATAACATGTCCCTTTTTTTGGTTGTTTTTTGCTTCCTTTACCGATGACCATTGCTCCATTCTCTGTATCATCACCTCTCTTGTTGTCTTGGAAGCTGTCTGCACTGCTCCGTAGGCAATATCCGCCATTCTGTTGTTTCTCCCCGCCCTCACCCCTTTCTCCTCACCCATTTCCCTCCCCCCCCCGCCGCCCGCCTCACCAACAGCGCCCTTTAGCGTACCAAGTAACAGCTGGTCTGTCCGTGCGGTCTGTGTGTGTGTATTCCCCCCTTTCCATTCCCCTTGCCTTGTGCCTTACTACACAGCCCTCCCTCCCCATGGCATCCTCCTCCTCCCAACTACCAGCGGCGGCGGCGGCGGCGGCTGGTTCCCCGTTGGCTGCTGCCGGCCCAAGCCGGCCCACCACCTACTACTTTGCATACGGGAGTAATCTGCACCTGAGGCAGATGAAGCGTCGCTGCCCTGAGAGCAGGTACATTGGCCGTGCGCGGCTGGTCGACCACCGGTGGCAGATCAACCAGCGGGGTTACGCCAACGTCCACGCCGCCCCGGGCCACTGGGTCGACGGCCTCGTGTACGAGATCAACGCCGTTGACGAGGCCAAGCTCGACATCAACGAGGGCGTCTCCAAGAATGCCTACATCAAGCGTCGCATGGATGTCCACCTGCACCGCGCCCCGAGCGTCCTATACCGCCGCCCGACCTCGTGGATCGTCGACAGCGGGGGGCCCGGCAAGGTCATACGTGAGCAGTCAACGTCAACCACCACCGCCTCTGCCAAGACCTCCAAAGCCAAGTCCACTGTTGGCGGTGGCAGTAGCAGCAGCAAGAGAGCAGAAATATCCCATCACTGGATCCAAAAGGTCCTCGTCTACATCAGCCTCAATCATACCCAGGATAGCTCCCCCAAAGCCGAGTACATCAACCGAATCAACCTCGGCATCGTCGACGCCAGGGCCCTTGGTGTGGACGAGGACTACATCTCCAACTGCATCCGGCCCTTCATCCCTGCGCCGCCGCCCAAGCCGCCCCGTGACCAGCAGCAGCCGCACCTCTCCGTCCCCGGAACCAGGAGCAAGAACTCCTCGCCGCGCGGCCAGAAACGCAACGTCTCCCCCCGGAGCGGCGACCCCTCCCCGGCTCGAGGAGCAGGAGGAGGCTCCATACGACGACCCGACAGGCCCAAGGCCTCGTCCCTCTCACCGAGCCGAGAGGCAACCACGGCGACGACGCATACGACTACCTCCAGGAAGAGGCGCGTCATCCCCCACGAGGACACACCGCCGCCTCTGCCGCCCCGGGACGGTGCTGCCCCGGCCTTGCCGCCTCGTCCCAATCCCATCATCCGGCGGTACTCGTACCATGGCGAGGCGTTGATTGTCGTGGAGGAGGGCCTATTCTCGCCATAGTTCTGTTTTTTTCTTTTACGACGTATGAAGCAAACATGCAGGCAAGCAAGCAACCAGGAAACAGACCAACGGGAAACAAGAAAGATGGCAACATGTGTCCAAGATTGATTGATACTACTACTAGCGAGGTTTTTTGTGTTTTGGTGTACAGCGATGAAAGAGCAAAGGAATACAAAGAAAGCAAAGAAAAACAAAAAACATGAATGTTTGGCAAGGCAGGCTAATTAAAACAGTTTCATATACCCAGTCTCCTCCTCCTCTTGCACACGTCGTCCACAACGTTGCCGGCAAAGAGACCTCCTCCTCCGCTCCACTCCCGCTCCGCTCGTCACCTTTTCCGGCCCGAAGTCCCGATGGTTCCCGATTTCGCTACGATGCCTCCGGTCAGGATTATTGGAATATCAGCGAGGTCCAGAATGACTTACTTCTCGTCGCCGTCGGCCGAGTCGGGGTTTCACGGCCACCGGTGGTGGTGGTGGGCGTCGTCGGGGTGGATGACGCGCCCTCCCACAGCCATCCGAGCACCGTCGGCTTGACAGCCGCTTCCAGGTCGCCGCCGCCGCCGCCGCCGCCAAAGATGAGAACCGTCGGTCTGCAGATGGCCTTGATGGGCATCTTCTTGCCCGCTTCCAGCCGCTCCACAAAGAGTCCCGGGGCCACGTCGAATAGATAGGATACCTTCTGCCTGGATGATGAGTTTGGTGTCGTCCCCGTTAGGTCCAATGGTAGCCCCCCCGTTGCAAGGTTGAGGCATTCGTAGACTTCCAGTCGGTTGTACGCTCCTCTGGCCGGCCACTTAAGTGAGTAGACGCTCGGCGCCAGGTGAAGTTGGTGGGCCAGGTCCGCAGCCGGTTCCACGATCGATCGCCGCAACGAGCCCTGTAGGTCTGCTGTCGTCATCTTGGGGACCACAACCGAGAGCAGCGAGCTGAGGTCCTCAGCAACCAGGTTAACATATCTGGCTCGCCGCGTCTTGAATGACTGCCGGCTCGTCAGGGCCGTGAGCGTCTCGCTCCTCCATTCTCTGCACTGTCCGGCGTCTTTTGTATTTTTGGTTGCGCCATCGCTCAAATGTCAGCCTCTAGTCGTCTTTTCGTTGTTTCGTGTTTTGCACTTCAGCAGCCCACCTGCTGGTTGCTGGCTGGGTTCAATGTCGGGCTGTTCATAGGCGGGCCATTATATTACCTCGAGGTAGACGTGACAGGGACAGCTCCAATTCATTTATAAAAGTAAGGGTGGCGTCACCCTCATAGTCGTCCAGTGGACTGTAGAAGGACTTGGAGAAGAATACAAGGCAGAGGTAGTTCATGATGATGGCCGTGACGTGGTAAGTGTCCGACTGGTCGATGTGCATGCCGCGCCGCGCCGCCTCCCTCATGAACGAGGTGATGCGTGTCGCCTGTGCCGTCGTCGGCGCCCGCGTCCGCAGCTTCCCAACGTCCAATTCATCCAGAATCGCCTTCATCCGGTTTTCGGACCAGCGCTGCACGTTGCCGCACAGCCCGCGGTAGGCCTCCACCGCGTCTGTCTCGAGTATGTCCTTGCGCGCAGGCTGGAGCCGGAATATCTGGTCTCTCGCATCCGACAGCTTCTTTCCCTTTGACCGAGCCTGCCCGCGGGCTTCGGCCAGCTGGTCCTGTGTGTGGGACAGCTCGCGTTGCAGTTTTTCCACCTTTGCTGCCAGCTGTTTGCTCGTCGCCTCCTGCGCTTCGAGCTCGAGCTGTCGCGAATCGAGGACATTCTCTGTAAACTGCCGGAGGCGGATCTCGTCTTCTAGTCTCTGCTCTATGCTAGGCTGCTCGGCGTCGGGGTCTTCATGGACTCTGGACTCCTCCTGGCCCATGGCGGCGGCGGAGGCGGCGTCGTCGTTGAGATCTGGGCGTGGGAGCGAAATCTGTGACGAAAAGTTATCGGCCATCTTCAGTAAAGCCTCCATGTTTGCCGCTGTTGTCGTTGTTGTCTTCTAGTTGATATGTGACCTGGGGAATTAATTTCTGGACATGTGGCAGTGGTTGATTGCGACGAAAGGGGTTGTCAAGTTGTCGTGAGACCACCCGACCGCAGGCGTTGTGATTCGTGATGACTGTAGGGTGCTATTGGTTCAGCTGCAGAATGACCAAGGCCAACCATTGTCTGTGATACGCTCATGACGTCTGTGGGTTGCAGCCTCACTTTGTGTCTCCCGTATAAGAATGGCAGCAGAGACTGCTCCGTCCTTGGTTAATAATAAGGCATCCAGCAGCGGCGGCCAGGTCATTGAATCGTCGTATTTCTTTATGCGCGTGTCGGTCAGCTGTGCCCAAACCCGCCCAACTCCACCGTGGCCGGGCTGCGGGCTGCAGCAAAAAGTGTGACCTGCATGGGGGCCCGACGTGTGGCCAGCAATCCTCGCCTGTTTTTCCCCTTGTCCAGTGTTTTGAGTGACCAGTCACTGCTAACCGCTGCGTGACAGATTCGAAATGAGGCTTTCCCAAATTCAAGAATAGAGACCCCCCCCCCTCCCTCACCGTCTTATCGACACAATTGATCTCGGGACACACAAAGGCTCAAGAAGGGGGATAATCCAAGGTGATAGGACCCTTGAGTGTGCGAATGACGACAGTGCCATTTGTATTCCCAGGTATGGCATACACTGCATAACAGATGTTAGCTGACCCTGAATCTGGATGACTCCTCGCGACAAGGGAACAGAACCAACGCTACACTTACACTGTATTGACACCAAACTTGTTTTGGGAGGGGGTTCCTGTGGAAACAATGCTCTGGAACAACACAGAAAGTGACACTCCAAAGTACGAGTACGTGGAGCCTGAGATGAAGGACCGAAGAATTATCGTGTCCATCGACTTTGGCACAACCTACTCCGGTATTGCTTGGGCCGAAACCAGCAGGGTAAGACACAGGGTATCTCGCCTCTCGAGTCGACATGGGGATGCTGATTTCGACGATAGCCAGATGTTCAGCACGTCATCTCGAATTGGCCGGCTGCTGCCTCCTTCAAGAGCAGTGCCAAGGTCCCGACCGAATTGCGGAGAGTCGCATCCGGGTGGCAATGGGGCTTCCAGATCCCCGAAGGCGCCAAGAGGATCAGATTTTTCAAGCTGTGAGTCCCAGTTTCATGCCGTGACGAGGGAATCAATGCTAGGAGAGTCTGACTTTGGGTTTTGTAGGAAACTCGATGAGCCTGATAGGCAGAACAAGGATGGGGAGACCCCCGAGGAGCTAACGAGAGTGTACCTTTCGTGCCTCCATCAGCATTTCATCAGTGTGCTGGAGAAGCGCCTTTCCCCGGGTGTTGTTAAAGCGACACCCATGGATTTTGTTGTCACCGTCCCTGCTATCTGGTCCAATGCGGCCAAAGAAGCGACCGAGCGAGCGGCAGCAAAGGCGGGATTCTGCGGAAACCAGAGGATCCAGCTGATCACCGAGCCAGTCAGTCTAGCTCAGCCCCCTAGCGAAGATATAGCAGAATCTCTCAAGAGGCTGACACAACGCAGGAAGCCGCAGCGCTATGTACCTTGAAGAACCTGAGCCCATCGACATTGCAACTCGGGCGGCGATTCGTCGTGTGCGACGCCGGAGGCGGAACAGTCGACCTCATCACATATGAGGTTACCGAAGTCACTAAGCTTGAGTTGAAAGAGGTGACGGAGGGCACTGGGGGCAAGTGTGGTTCGTCCATGTTGAACAAGAGGTTCCGCCGACATCTGAAGCAGACCCACGGTGACAAGTACTGGACTGATGACAGGTTGGTTCTTGCTCTGAATGAGTTTGAAACGGTATGTGACCACCCCCTAAAAAACTTGCGGAATGGTGTATGCTCAGGCTGGGATGTAGTTCAAAAAGAGTTTCGCGCCGAAAGGGGAGCCTTTGACACTCAAGGTCGAGCCGAGCCTGGGGATAAAGCGTAACCGCTACACCATGCCCCAGGAGGATATGAAGAACATGATCTTCGACCCCATAATGAAAGACATCATATGCCTTGTCAAGGAACAGCTGTCTATGGCAGGGGATGAGGTGACTGCCGTCGTTCTGGTAGGTGGTTTTGGTCAAAGTCGGTACCTCCGATCCAAGGTGCGTGAAGCCATTGCTGCTGGTACCCAGGTTCTTCAGCCTGAGAATGGCTGGACAGCCGTCGTCAAAGGAGCTACCATCCATGGACTTGCCCAGTACGGACCGGCGCTGGCCCCGGTAGCCGTCGCCTCCAGAGTTGCCCGACGCTCCTACGGCACCTGCCTCTTGGCCGGGTATGATATGCTCAGGCACGATCCGAGAGAAGCGTAAGGACCCAAAAGGTACAAGTCACAGCTGTGTGTCAAGTTGCTAACAACCCTCAAGATACTGGTCATCAAAGGAGGAGGAGATGGTCGTGAGCGAGATGCTGTGGTTCATACGCAAGGTATGTGTGCCATCCACGTCCACCAAGGGGCAACGGACCATAGTGTGCTAACAAGAGTGCGCCATGGCAGGGGGAGTCATACCCAGAAGGGAAACCTTCTATCATCGAGTACCAATGCGACATCCCTGTGTCTGGATTCGGGCACGACCCGCAGACCGAGATCGAGATATTCTGCAGTGACGATCCCAAGCCCCCCATCCATCCGGATAGCTCCACCCGCTCCATCGCGACACTGTCCCTCGATATGAACAAGATCTCGGAATCAGTAAAACAAGAGTCCAACATCACGCGCATGGGATTCCACAGATACCACTCCATAGAAGGAGCCATCGAGGCTAGATATGGGTCAGCAAAGATCACGTACACGGTCAAACTCGGAGGTACGTCCGCCGCCCCACTCCCCGCATGTTGCTTGCCGCTGACCACCTTGTAGGAGTGACCCATGACATGGTTACTGTTCGGTATGAGAAGTAGATCCATTAGAGCTGGAACAATCGATGCCAAGGAGGGAGGCTGGCAAGCCGACCGACGGGCAGGCAAAAGCGCAAACCATCAAGCTGTTGACAACAACACCCAGAAGTAGTGTGGTAAAACAGGACAATGTTCAACAGCCTTGTTCGAGATGTTGAGGAGTAGCAGGGCCAGAAGTATTTCCGAGGGCCATAGCAGTATTTATCAGTAGCATCATCTTCAATTGTACAGATGTTTTTTTTTGTTTCGACAAAATCAAATCAAGATCAAGAACCAAGAGCGCACCTGCTCAAAATACACTTAAACGCCTGGTCACGTGGTCTCGCGTTACCCCTCGGCACCTCGATCGTCGCGTCCGTTCAGGCAAGCAAGGTCCCTCCTGGTGAATTTTTGAATCACCAACCTGGGCTGCGCCTGAGGAACATTGTATAAGCCGGCCAGTCGACCGCAATGCCGAGACGACAATGGCAAATGCCTCAGCAGCCAGAAGCCTCGATGCCGACCTTGCCAACGGCGTCCCTCCGCCGTCCACATTAGCTGCCCAGCTGGTGGAGGACATCTCGCCTTCGACGAAATCCTCCCGATCAGACGAAAATGCCGAGCTCAAAAGCCATTTCGGTACAATCCAGCGGGTCAAGGACAATCCGGATCTTCTCAAGACTCCGGAGGAGAGGGTGGAACATAATCACATGCTCATCTATGTGTATTCCCGCGCTGTCCTCGAAAACGTACGGCTCGACGATCCGTTCCTAGACCGAAACCACGCCCGAACCGAAGTCTTGAAAGCTATAAACTTCTTGAGGTTTACAATAAAGGAGACGCCTTCAGTGCTCACGTATCGCACTGGCGGGGAAGGGTTTCTTTTCCGAGGGCAAGAGCCGTTATGGATCTGGCTGCTACCCCAATTGCTTCGCATGCTGGGGCATCCGCAGTGCCTGGAGTTGCAGGGTTCCATCGAAGGCTTCTTGCAGTATATATTCCTCGTTGTTTCTAGAAGTGAGGCTCTGCGCGAAGTAGTCGTCCCACTTGGCCTGTACTACAGGGCTTCATTAACTGGTGAGCTGCACTCGTCCTGCCCCCATCGCCAGCTACGCCAGCTACGCCAGCTAACCCAACTAGGCCTCCTGGACCACCTGCAAGATACTTCGCTCCCGCCTTCTCACAAAGATGTTGTATCCGAAATTGTCCTGCCTCCATCTCTTGCCCTGGCTCAAATCCTCGGCCCCAGATGGGCTCACACTACTCGAGATACATCGTACACGGTTCCACGAGCGTTCCAGGCCTTGAGGCAAGCATATAGCCTGGCCAAGATCCTAGCATACCCGATCACGTCAAACGACCCCTCGTTCTCCTCCGTAGTCCCCTGGCCTGAGACTGGCGGTTGGCTTCTAGATGCCCTCATGGATCTCCGACTTGTCCAAAAGCGATGGGAGGCGAGCTGCTTAGGCCAGCCGATGTTCGTCATTGAGATGATACAGGATATCCTGCATGGTGCTTCTGGATGTGGAGAAGCCTTTGGTCTTACCACAGACAAAGCATACACGCAGCTCATTCTGATATGCAGCGATTTAATCGCATCCCCGGGGGATTTGATCCTCGTGAACGAGTCCGGGGAACATGCTCGGCGCACTTTCTGCAAATCTCTAGTCACTATCGCCCAGGGATCTCTTCGCAGCAGGCCAATCGGTCGTCTGGCTGACTCGAGACTAGTGAACGAGCTTGCGCTGCTATCTCTGCAGGATCCTGCTGTGGGCGAGGGCACAGACATATGGGTAAGTACCCCACTGCCTTCCTTGATGTCACATCGCGAGGCATGTTATCTAACATGGGAATAGAAATGTACCAAGTTGCTTGAACGGACCATCCACAGAGGCTCTTCGAATGCTCCGGAAGAATATAGTTCACCACATGAGTTTCAGGATGAGCAAGTGTCCAAATGGATCAAGGCGCTTGACTTGGGTCCTGGACAAGCGAACGAGCCGAGTCGTGCCGCAAAGAAGGTAAAACTTTCTTTCACGGAAACTCGTGCGGACAACGTTGTACGAGACATCTATCGCGCCTTCCAGGTCAATGTTCCGATGGAGTACGACGATGCTGAAGTCTTCCAAAAACGGTTCCTGTGAGTTGATTCCTCTTGCACAAAACAAGAATCGAAACATGCTGACTGTGTTCCAGGGAGGTTTTCGAAAGCGCGGATGAATCCTCTCAGTGCCTTGCACTTAGCACACTGTCCCGAGGGCTTTGTGTTATGGACGCAACCTTGCCTGCAGCCTCGTCACCCCCAATATCCTCTCAAATCCCCGATTGCTCAATATGCGGTGGCACGGGAGCAACCACACCAACAACGCCGTCGAAAAGTCTCCATCCGTCGGACTATGCATACAGACTCGTATGGTATAACACTTTTTCTGATCTAGTTCGATCTCCAGCGTTCCTAGACTCCAGAAGGACCAGAATCGTCGCAATGCAAGCTTTGAGAACGATGGTACTCCATTGCGATAAACCAGAATTTCTCAACCTCGAAACATCAAATACCGGGCAGTGGTGCATCCAGTCTTTGAGTAGCTCAATCCGAGAGCTGCGAATAGCAGCTGGAAGGGCCCTTATGACTTTCTTGGTTCCGAACAACGCCATCGAAGCACAGCCCCCCATTGCCCCGGAGCTATTCATGCGAAATCGACAGAATGCATTCGCTCTTCTCAAATCGATTTCAGAGAAGCCCCTCCCACACTTGACTGAGACCTGCATTATGGCTTGGGGACAGCTCGGTCGCATTGTCAAAGAAGATGAACTCAACCTGGTACTGATTCGCCTCCTGGAGTATCTGGGCGACAACAACAACGTGGTATCTGCATTTGCATTCAACGAGATCATCAAGCTCTCCGATGCCCTTGGAACAACTCCAAGGCGGTTGTTGGATCCCTATTGGGACAGTCTGGCGTATCTTGTTACGCGAGACATGATTCGACGGCCCCAAAGAAGTCGAGCTGTGGCGGAGCTACTACAACTTTCTGTTAATGAACTCCTGTTGTTGATCCAGGCGCACGCCCTACCATGGCTGGTCCTATACAAGAAGAAGGAAATCATCCAGAAGATTGCAGAAGCTCGCCAAGAGAGTGAGAGCTGGCGCCCTCTTATGGACAGTATGAACCTGGCCGCCACATTGTCTAGGCTGCTCGTTCAAGAAACCGAGGATATCGAAGCATTCGCCAAGTCGTGTCTGGCCGAAATATCACCACATTTCGAGGCCCAGCCCCTGTCAGATCTGCTCCGCTCAGAGCCTGTGCTCATCATCATGGAACTTCTCAAAGCAGCAGGAGATGCGGATGATTCGCGGAAGGCACTTGTGAGTACACACAACTCTATCGCAGGCCCCCTTTATCAAGGCTCAAACTGACACGTAGTATATAGCCTCGGAAAGCCTTGCAGACAATGGCAAGCATGGTTGCTACCAACAGCAAGGATAGCAAGAGCAAGAAAGGAAACGTCATTGGTCGCTTCCTGCAGCCCTACCTCCTGGGATTGATGGCGCGCTTTACAGACGTCATCAGCGATTCTCTATCCACCGGTCCATCAGTCATGGAGAAGCGCAGGTGTATCTTGGCGATAGACGAGATGATTAGGCTATGCCATGGCTACTCGAGAATAGCCCGACCTCAGGTTCGTCTATCCCATTTCCTTGTCACTACCAGTTCTAACGCACGAACAGATTTCTGCTTGCCTGATGTCGGCGCTCCCACAAGACTCTCTCAGGGGGCAAGCCTTTGTTTGCTGGTCATCAATGGTGCACAACCTTGAAGAAGAGGATGTAGAGGCTCTTCTGGAGACGACATTTTTCATTGTGCGCCGTTATTACTCGTCTCTGGATGCAAAAGAGGCTGAAATGGTCTGCCAAATGATTTCCTTTCTTGTGAAAGACTGCGAGGCCTCCATGAAGCGGTACATTACCAGGCTTCCATCACTCGGTGATCTACCTGGCCTGGAACCCGTCTGCGACAGCCTCAATCGCCTCCGAAAGAAGCGCACAACCGAGGCGGTCATTGACACTTTTGCCCAACGCATCCGCCACGATAGCTCCGGGGTTGTCCACCTGGCGTTGCTGGACCTTGTGCCATATCTGAAAGTCAACCAATCTGCTCTCTATGCATCTGTCATCAGCCAACGCCCAGACTCAGCCATCACAAGTCTTCTACGCGCTCTCCTAGACTGCACCTCTAAGTACAACGGGATTCAGTCTGATATATCTAGGCTCTGCATGGAGTGCCTGGGTCTTGTCGGTTGTCTGGATTCGAACCAAATAGAGACCGTTCGCGAACAACGATCAATCGTCATCCTGAGCAACTTCGAAGTGGCTGAAGAGGGCACAGACTTCAGCCTATTTGTCTTGGAAGAGGTCCTTGTTCCAGCCTTCCTGTCCGCGACCGACACCCGGATCCAAGGCTTCCTCTCGTATGCAATGCAGGAGCTTCTAGAGCGTTGTGACATCAAGGCTGCATGCGCCATGAAGAATACGGGGATGCTTCAAGGAGATGACATTTACCGCAAGTGGGCTGCGATGCCCGAGACTGTTAGGGAAGTCCTGACACCTTTTCTTTCCTCGCGATACGTGCTCGCGCCTCTGCCCCCAGTCAAGGTGGAATACCCCATATTCATTCCCGGAAAGCCGTATGCCAACTGGTTGAGGTCTCTGGTGATAGACCTCTTGCGCAAAGGCCAGAACCCGGTTGCAGACATGATATTTGAACCCCTCACGCGTGTCATTAGGGTCAAGGATCTCTCACCTGCTGAGTTTCTACTCCCCTATCTTTTCCTCCATGTTCTCCTCGGGGACAGGAACACAGAAGACGAGAAGCGAGCTGTATTGGCGGAGGTTGAACGAATCCTGGCCCATAGGCCAGCGGATGATGCGCCGTACGCTGAAAAAGAAGACAAGAAGCGATACTACCATGTGAGTCTAGCGGGATACGGGGTCCATTCCTTCGTGATCACATGCTAATGTGTTGTGACCAGGCGGTATTCCGGGCTCTTGATTATGCCATGAGATGGGTGCAGCACAAACGGTCAAAGAGCAGATTGACGGCCCAAGACAAAAGAAATGTCACAAGGATACAGCGCATTTTAGATTCGATCCACCCTGACCAGATTGCACAATGCTCTATTGATTGCAATGATTACGCTCGAGCACTCTTCCATTTAGAGCAGCATGCGCAGAACACGGAGCGTCAAAAACGGCAGCCGGGAGAGCGGACCGACTTGCTACTAAAGCTGCAGGACATCTATGCAAACATAGATGAACCAGACGGGCTAGAGGGCATATCCGCTCACCTTCCCGCCCTCGATATTAAGCAACAGATCCTGAGTCACAGGAAAGCAGGGCGATGGGCCGCAGCCCAGACATGGTACGAGATGCAGCTGGCAGAGAGGCCCGAGAACCCAGACGTGCAATTGGAGCTTCTTCATTGCCTCAAACAGGCCGGGCAGCATGGTAATATTCCATTCCAACACTACTTTGTTTGCGGGAAAAAAAAGCTAATCATTATCGCCTCTAGATGTGTTATTGAACCACGTTGACGGAATCCGGATCAACGCTTCAAATGTCAACAAGATCATGCCGTATGCCGTCGAGGCAGCCTGGGTCACCAGTCGCTGGGAGAGTCTGAAAAGGTTCACGGGCCGTTTCAATGGCAGCATAACGCAAGATTTCAACATATCCGTCGCTTCCATCTTCGAGGCTCTTCGCCGGAACTGCGGCCCCGAGGAGCTTAGCAAGTTGATTGCCGATATAAGGGAAAACATTGCAACCTCGATGAACTCCTCAACAACTACTTCACTGCAGTCCTCCCATGAGCAGCTATTGAAGTGCCATGCACTCACGGACTTGGAGCTGATTGTCGGGACCGATTCCAACTTTGACCAGGAGCATAGCACGGTTATGGAGTTGCTAGACGGACGGTTGAATGTCCTCGGCGCTTACTCGAATGACAAGCAATATATCCTCGGCATCCGCAGAGCAGCCATGGAGATTGTACAGTGAGTATTACCTCCTTTTCCGCTTTCTACTCTTCTTCACGTTTCTACGTAGTTCTGCATCAAGCCAGACGCTAACAACCAACAGATCCAAGTTTACCAACGCGGATATCTCGGCCTTGTGGCTATCCAGCGCACGACTTGCGCGCAAGACGAACCTGCTCAACCAGTCCTTCAGTGCAGTCCTCCACGCATCCAAACTCGACGAGGACGCTGCGACCATTGAGAATGCCAAGCTCCTGTGGAGAGACAATCATCACAGAAAGGCGATTCAGATGTTGCAGGGCGCCATTGAGCGCAACAAGATCATGACGCAGACTGGTGCTTCCGTGACCTCCGCAAGTGTGTCGAGCACATCAAAGCTCACGCCCAACCAGAAGCTTCTCACGGCACGGGCACAGCTTCTACTAGCAAAATGGCTTGACGCAGCTGGGCAGACGCATGCTACCGCCCTACGCGAAAAGTATCAGCAACCGCCCAAGACTATTGGGACGTGGGAAAAGGGGCATTACTATCTTGGACGCCACTACAAGAAGGTTCTGGAAGCCGAGAAAACGCTGGGGCCCGACGATCAGCCCGACGCCTATGTGACTGGAGAGATAGCGCGACTGGTCATTGAGAACTACGTCAGATCACTCAACTTTGGCACCAAGTACCTTTATCAGACATTGCCTAGAGTTTTGACGCTCTGGCTCGACACCGGCTCGCAGGTTGACAAGCCCCCAGAAGGCAAGGCGCCCACCCGCGAGCTTCAGCGACGGCGAGTGGAGCAACTGAGCTTGCTGCATTCATTCCTGGACAAGTACATCCAAAGGCTTCCGGCCTATGTGTTTTACACGGCGCTGCCGCAGATTGTGGCCCGTATTGCGCATCCAAACCAGAATGTCTTCCAGCGCTTGACGCAGATCATTGTCAAGGTTGTGACGGCCCATCCACGTCAGTCCCTCTGGAGCCTGATTGGTATCATGACGACGCGTCAGGTATCTGAGCGCAAGGCCCGCGGTGCCCAGATTCTCCAGACGCTACGAAATGGGTCAAGAAAGGTGGAGGGTGCGTCGTTTGACATCAAGGGCCTCATAAGGATGGTGGAGAAGCTTGCCGAACAGCTTCTCCTGGCATGTCACAATGGCGAATTCCACGGCAACAAGACGGTGCATGCGAGTCTGACGAGGGATCTGCGGTTCAATCACAAGTGCACGCCTTGCCCGCTGGTGGTTCCCGCGGAAACCTTCCTGACAGCGACATTGCCAGCTGTATCGCAACATGTCAAGCAGCACAAGGCCTTTTCCAGCGATGTGGTGACGATTGACTGCTTCTTGGATGAGGTGCTGGTGCTAAGCTCTCTTGCCAAGCCTCGACGTTTGACGGCCAGAGGCACTGATGGCAAGAGCTACATGCTTCTCATCAAGCCCAAGGACGATCTCCGGACGGACCAGCGACTCATGGAGTTCAACAGCATGATCAATCGCTCCCTCAAGCGCGATGCCGAGTCGAGTCGTCGGCAGCTCTACATCCGCACATATGCCGTGGTGCCACTGAACGAGGAATGCGGCATCATCGAATGGGTCCCCGGGATCAAGACGATTCGCGACATCCTGCTGAACCTGTACGCGTCGCGCAAGATCTTCCCAGACTACATGGTGCTGAAGCAGCTCATGGAGGAGGCGTCGGTGTCTGAGAGCCGCATCCGCATCTTCACGGACGACGTGCTGGGGAGATTCCCTCCTGTGCTCCATCTATGGTTCATGCAGCAATTCCCCAACCCATCTGCCTGGTTTGCAGCTCGCCTACGGTATACCAGGTCGTGCGCGGTCATGTCCATGGTGGGCACGATCCTAGGTCTGGGCGACCGGCACGGTGAAAACGTGAACCTGGAGGAGGGCAACGGTGGCGTCTTCCACGTTGACTTCAACTGCCTCTTTGACAAGGGCCTCACGTTTGCCAAGCCCGAGCGCGTCCCGTTCCGACTGACGCACAACATGGTGGCCGCCATGGGTGTTCACGGCTACGAGGGCCCATTCCGCAAGTCGTCGGAGCTGACGTTGAGCATCCTACGGCAGCAGGAGGAGACGCTGATGACGATTCTCGAGTCCTTCATCTATGATCCGACACTGGACCTGCAGAAGGACAAGAGAGCTGCACGTAAGGGCGACGTCGGAATCAAGCTGCAGCCACAGAGCGTGGTGGACAGCATCAAGAGGAAGGTCAAGGGTCTGCTTCCAAGCGAGACAATTCCGCTTGGTGTTGAGGGTCAGGTCGACGAGCTGATCAAGCAGGCGGTGGATCCAAAGAATCTGACGTCCATGTATATTGGATGGTGCTCATTCCTATGAAGAAAGAAAGGGTGGTTGGCATTGACGACAGCAGTTGGGTATGTCGAAAAAGCATATGTATTCTATTGTGTGGTTTACTTACCCGCGTTTTGTCTTTTCATCTTTTTGTATTGGGTATCGTCGATGTTGCTTAGATCTGGGAAGGGGCGGTTCATATTTTATGAATGAATGTACATAGATATAGACTTGGTGAATCATGAAAGGAAAACAAGGCATCTTATTGACGATGATGATGACAATGCCTCAACGGACGAGCTGAGGAGAGTCATAGTAGTAATAAGCACCTAATAGCAAGCAACGAGCGAAGCGAAGAGAGAGCTCCCGGCAGGGCCGCGGGAAGCAAAATGATGAATGGGACAAGATGCCGATGAGAACATTTCAATAAGACAGATGGTGCATCAGATGGTGGGATTGATTAGAAGTGTGCTCGATAGATAAATGGCAATAATATGGCAGCTTGGCTTGGCCGTTGGGCGAATCAGTGACAAGATGGCAATGCCAATGCGTAAATGTGAGTCGAGTGAGTGCGGCAGTGTAATACGGAGTAGCAGTGTGCAGAGTAGCAGTGTCCTGAGGTACACATTTGACACATTGGGGGGATTATGGGGAAGGAGCTGCCCGACGCGCAAAACGCGTGATTGCGTTGCTCTGGCTCTGGCTCTGCTCTGCTCCTCCTCACTCGTTGGTTTTCCGCCGCTCGTCACCCTCTCATCTTCTCATCCTTGCGACAAAAATTCTTCCTCGGTCGCTATCACCTTCGACTCTTTCTGACGCTTGCCCCAGCGACTGTCTCGTCGTCTGCTACCTTTACCGTCTATTTCTTTGTCTATTTCCATACTTTTTGTAGGCGTGCCGTGTGTTGCCTTGCTGCTGTAGCTGCCATTATTACGACGTCATTCACCCCTTCTCTCTCAACTTGGAAGTGCTGCGCGTGCAACAACTCGGTCGCGACATCCCGCGCTCAACACACAATTCAAGATGCCTGAGTATCGGATTGGTAAGTCATACTGGAGAGAGGCGAGGCTCGCTACTGTGCTCTTTTCATTATCTGTAGTATTCGGTACCGCGCAGTGCGAGTAAGCTAACGGGTGCCTACAGAGGTTTCGCCCAACAACCGCGCAGGTTGCAATGAGACGGCATGCAAGAAGAACAAGGAGAAGATCACCAAGGGTTCTCTCCGCTGGGGAACCTGGGTGGAAATCGCATCTCTTGACCGCGCAAGCTGGCAGTGGAGACACTGGTAAGTATTATCAGTATTGCTCTATTCCTGCTCTCCACCACCGTTCTCGTCAGCTCACAGGATTGTTTGCAGGGGCTGCGTTTCAGGCGCCGTCGTAGCTTCCGCGCAGGAGCTGGCTGCTCAGCCCGACGGGGGATACGACTTCAATGCCATTGACGGCTACGAAGAGCTTGAGTGAGTGCGCACCCGCACCCGCGCACACACGCGTTGTGCAGGCATTGTGCCAATGACCAACCAACCGTTTTGCGTTCATTCCGCTGACAATTTCCCGTTATTACCCAATGGCAGCGACCAACCCGAAGTGCAGGCCAAGATTAGGCGTGCCATTGAGCAGGGCCATATTGACCTGGAGGAATTCAAGGGAGTACGAATACCCCGCGCAGCCCCAGCCCACGCACAGCCCATTTTCCGTTCCAGATGCTGAACAAAAATATAGGACCCTGAGAAGTGCAAGCCTGGTGAAAAGGGCCTGTGGTTGACCAAGAAGGAGAGAGAGGCCAAGGAGGCCAAGCAGGCCGCGGAGGCAGAGGGTGAAGAGGACTCCCCTCCCAAGAAGGCCAAGCGCGGTCGCAAGGCCAAGGACGACGAAGAGGACGAGGCGCCCAAGGCCAAGAAGCCTCGCAAGTCAGCAGCGTCCGCAAAGGCCGCTGCCTCTGCCAAGGACGACGACGACGACGAGGAGCCCAAGGCCAAGAAGCCTCGGAAGCCGGCCGCTGGAAAAGCCAAAGCTGCTGCCGCTGCCGCTGCCAAGGATGAAGAGCCCGCCACCCCCGCCAAACCTGCTGCCCGCGGTCGCAAGGCAGCGGCGGCCAAGAAGGTGAAGGACGAGGAGGAGGCCGAGCAGTCGGACGAGCAGCAGCTACGGGAGGAGGAGGAGGCAGCAGAGCAGAAGAAGAAGAAGACCAAGGCAGCTGCTGCTGCCGCACCTGCGCCTGCACCCAAGAAGAAGCGCACTTCGGCGGCCAAGGCGAAGGCGGAGGAGACGGAGGAGGAGAAGGAAGACGAACCTGAGGAGGAGAAGCCCAAGCCGGCTAAGAAGGGGGGCAAGCGGGGCGCGGCCAAGGCCAAGGATGCTGATGCGGAGCCGGAGCCCGAGGCCGAGTCGCCGCCGGCTGAGAAGCCTGCCAAGGCTCGTCGCGGTCGTGCCCGCAAGGTCTAGGACCGCAAGGTTTGAGGACCTCAAGGTATGAGGAAGGTTCGGTTTCTGCGATTTGATTCCCACGCGTCATCGTCATGGCGGGTACCGGAGGATTTGTTTCATTGCCCCCAGGGCGTATTCTCATCCAGTGTACACTACCTAGTGCTACTAAGACTTGTTTGACATTTTGCTAGTGGTATTAATACAGTAATAATGGCTTCTCAAATGATCTTTCCTTCTCATTGCACGGGGACCCGTTGAATAGACCAAGACCAAAGACCAACACGAGATTCACCCATGAGCAGGAAATCAATCCAACTATGAGTAGATGGGTCTGTAATCCTCGAGAATTCATATTTCCGCTCCTCGCTCTTACTATGTATGCCTCACTGAGTGCTCCGTAAGAGTTGACTGTTGGTCTGGTTTGGTCTGGCTCCTTCGGCTGATGTGGGTCTCGTTATCCCCCCGGTTCAAGGCTTCCCCATCAGCGACCTTCCTAAAGGATCGGGTTGCAAGGCTGCGCGAAGGAGCCTATTGGATGATTTTGCAAACTGGACTACAGTCGACCTCCCTCTTTGAAGATGAATGTCAGAAGTCAGGTCAGGTCAGGAACAGGCCGGGGACAGGTCTCCTACTGGAAGAGGCTAGGACTCGGATGTTTTGCAGGACACGCATGGGTATGGATATTAGTCGGGCGTATTGGGAGCCACGGCCAACAGTCTCTGTCTTTACAACCAAGATTTCCATTGGCATTCGTTACTTAGTCTACATCTTTTTATGTTTCTTAGAATTAGTAGTTCTTGCTCCCTGGGTTGTTTGCTAACAATAGTTGGTTCTGGTAGAGAGGCGGAACACTCGGGGTTAACTTTGCTCCTGTTTCTTGCATTGGTAGTAGTTCTCTACGTGTACTCGCGCGTGTGAGAGGCAGCCCATAGCTCAGTCCTTCTAATCAATCCTATGCATACGGAGTAGAGGTGATTCCTCGAGATCCTGTCAGACGGATTCACAACCTTTAAACTTCTGAGACCGGCAGACAGCCCACCTGCCCTGCCATGTGCCATGTGCCCCCAGCAGCCCATGAAACGCCATATACCGACTTGGCAGGTGCCGTCTCATTCCTTTGCCGCTCTCCTCTCCCATAGCATGGCGGACTTGGACGAACTATAGGGATGTCCAGTGCCGGACCGCGATAAATCAGAGGAGCACTTCATGGGGGAGGGCATGACACTAAGCGTATGCAATCCTTTCGGCACCCCGGCTGCCAGAATCATCCCATCAGTGGGTATCAAGGCGGAGAGCTACTCTACTAGAGGTTGAGTCTGCGCTTGTGAGTGCCGTACGGCGTTGAGGTATCTGTGTATAAAGAAGCTGGTCCATCTCTCCTTTCAAGTTGACCTTTATCCTCAACAGCAACAGCAACGAGTCACTCCTTCCACTCACCACACTCACTTACACTCCTTTTTCCACACCCACACTCCTTCTTTTTCAAACTTTCTGAAGTCGTCTTTTGACAAGACCTACTTCAAGACCTACTTCAAGTACTACTTCGCATTACTAGACGAAAATGTTCACCACCAAGATTGCCGCCTCGGCCGTCGTCGCCGCCCTCGCCTCGCTCGGCTCCGTGAGCGCCCGCCCCACGCTGCTCGCCCGCAACGGCACCACAGACATCTACACGCCCTACACGGGCGACGGGTCCACCCTCGCCGGCTGGCCCTCCCCCGACGCCTGGGGCTCCTTCGACGACCTCTGGGCGGCCAACCAGCAGGCCATGGGCAGCAGCTGCTCGTGGAACGGGTGGGGCGAGGACAACTCGGAGCAGGAGCTCGCCGACATCAACACGGCCATCTCCACGGTGGCGGCCGAGACGGGCGTCGACGACCGCTTCATCCTGTCCATCATCATGCAGGAGTCCAAGGGGTGCGTGCGCGTGCCCACGACGGACAACGGGGTGACCAACCCGGGGCTGATGCAGAGCCACAACGGCTCCGGCGACTGCACTGGCCTGAGCCCCTGCCCGGCCGATACGATCCTGCAGATGGTCCGGGACGGCACCGCGGGCACGGCGGACGGCGACGGTATCCAGGGCACGCTCGAGGCTACTACTGCCCTGACTACTGAGCCGGGTCAGGCTGTCTATGCGGCGGCCCGGATGTACAACAGCGGGTCGGTCGACTACGCGGACCTCAACGACGGTATCACCAGCACGGCTTGCTATGCGCAGGACGTGGCGAACCGTCTTACTGGCTGGTCCATGGCTGCTACGGGCTGCTCGGCTTAAGCGTGCAACCAGCATGCAGTATACGGTACACGGTACACGGTACATGGTGCCATGTTGACGCTTTCTTTCACTCATCATCTTTTCTTGGATATATTTTCTTTCTTTCTTCGTCTTGTGTATATATATATTTCTGTGTATATGACGTTTCTTTGTTCGCCTTGGATAGCAACCCTTGAGTTGGTGTGAAAATGATAAGGAGGTCCAAGTGGATGTATATATGACTGCATTCTTGAATTGAGTTTCTATTCTCACTTGAAATCATATGATCATTGTGTGCTTCAAGTGATCAGAGTCAATTCTCACTGCCTCACTTACAAGTGTACATGGTTCGCCATCAGTGTGGTTCTCTTTTCGTTAAAGCCGGCTAAGATGCCAAGCTCCGGCATGGAAAGTGCGGGGGTGGCACTCGGGATGGTATAGCCATCTCCTGCAAGACGCAGGCAAGCAGGGAAGACGCTTCCGAGTCCGCGTACAGTAATACGTCGTACAAGATCCAAGAGGCGGGGAACTCGACATTTTCGTCTGAGCCTTGATTACACACCCAGGTACGTATTATAATATTTGACAGGGGCTGGTATTAGTCCAGAAGTGGTGCGACGTTCCGTATAAACCGACCGGCGACACAGCATTCTTACAACTTGGCAGCTCAGCAGAAACTGTGAGACTCGTTTGAAAGAGGATATGCTATACGATGTATGAAATATGTAAAAGCATAATTTTGACATAGAAAGTATGAGAGTCCGCTTGGAAACGGAAACCGAAATCCTGTGAACCGAAGTCGTACTTTCAGGGTAGGCATTGGTTACATCCGTACTCCGTGGATGGATGAGACGAATGGTGATGGCATGCGATTGGACCAATGACAATGTACCTGAGAAGGGAGATAGGGAAAACAGGAAACTCAAACCAGGAAAAATGTCATCCAAGTCTAATTGTCCATCTCAGGGCTGTACTGTGTAAGAGAGGTTGACAATGAACAACCAGGTGGACTCTAACAATGAAAGTGCCAAGTGCTTATGCTTGCTTGCCCGCTGCTTGCCCGGCCCTCGCCGCCGACACAGATTGCCGATCTCGGCCTGGCGTCGATAACAATAAAATTTCGCCATCAAATGGCTGCTGACATGTCGACAATTGACTTTTCCCACCTCTTCTTATTATTCGCCGTGAAGCCAAATCCATTGCCTAATAGATTGCCATTCCCAGTCTTGCGGTCAGTGAGGAGAACAAGCACCTGACTTGCACCATTTGAAGTACATCATTATTGCGATTCGGCACTCACTCTGTCCCCAGACGAGACGACGACTTACTAGGATCACCTACCCCGCCTACAATCCCCCGTGTCCGTTATCCCCCGTGCATTTCACCGCTCCATCATCATCCTCTTACAACAACAATTTCCAGCCCAGGCTTCGAGGATACTAATACCAAGTATAAGTAAGACCTTGTGTGCGTGTGGGCGTGAGTTGAATGGGGAAGAGAGATTGAGTGTGAGACTTGAGAGTGAGAGTGTCATTGAGAGATCGAGAGATTGAGAGAGATCTAAACCATGGACGTCCATCAAGTCAACTCCCGAGCGCTCTACGACGACAACGACGGGACGGAAATCTACGTCTCCAACAACAACGAGGCGGGCGACAATCCCACCACAACAGCCTCCGGAAACGACCTGGAGAAGACGCGGACGCGCGCATCGTCGAGACGGCCACCAGGAAATGATGGCGGCGGCGGCGACGACGACGACGATGGCCAGAGTATCATCGCCGATGATGAAACCTACCCCGAGGGCGGGACCCGCGCGTGGATCGTGACGCTGGGATCGTGGTTCGCACTGCTGTCGTCGCTGGGCCTGATGAACACCATCGCCCTGTTCCAGGCGTACGTGCTGAACCACCAGCTCAAGAACCACAGCGAGGGCACTGTTGGCTGGGTCTTCTCGCTGTACACCTTCCTCGTCTTCTTCTGCGGCATCTACATCGGCCCGGTGTTTGACAAGTTTGGTCCCACGTGGTTGATGGTGGGGGGGACCGTCTTTACCGTTGGGGGGGTTGTCGCCATGAGTTTCTGCACGGGTAAGTCCCCTTTTCTTCCCCTTTCTCCCCTTTCCTCTCTGCCTCCTTTCCTTCATGTCATCCATTGGATAGACTTGTACTGATGTGTATATAGAACTCTGGCACTTCATTCTGTCCTTCGGCGTGCTGTGCGGTCTGGGATCCTCCCTGCTGTTCACGCCGAGCATCGCTGCTCTAGGCCACTGGTTCAAGGCGCGGCGCGGGCTGGCCACGGGACTGGCGAGCACGGGCGGCGGCGTGGGTGGCGTGGTCTTCCCGCTGATGCAGACGGCCCTGTTCGACCGGATCGGGTACCGGTGGACAACGCTGGTCCTGGCCCTCATCTTCCTGGTCTGCTGCAGCGCGGGCGTGCTGCTGGTGCGGTCGCGGCTGCCGCCCTCGGCCAACGCCTCGACGCACCCGGACTTCCGCATCTTCCGCCAGACGGCCTTCCTCATGACCACCCTGGGCCTGTTCATGCTCGAGTTCGCCCTCTTTGTGCCGCTGACGTACATCTCCACGTACGCTGTCGCACAGGGCTTCTCGCAGTCCTTTTCGTTCCACCTCATCGCCATCCTGAATGGGGCGTCCATCGTCGGTCGCACCCTGCCAGGGTACTACTCTGACTTTATCGGCCCGTTCAACACGTGTATCCTGTCTGTTGTGCTGTCCACCGTCGCCTGTCTGTGCGTCTGGCTGCCCTCGGGGGACAGCACCGCGGGCATCATCGTCTTCTCTGTGCTGTTCGGCTTTGCCTCGGGGACCAGCGTCGCCATTGCGCCGGTCTGCATCGGACGGCTGTGCCACACCAAGGAGTATGGCCGGTACTATGCCACCGCGTACACTGTCGTCTCGTTCGCCACGCTCATTGGCATCCCCATCGCGGGCAACATTGTCCAGGCTGATGGCGGGCGCTACCAGGGCCTCATCATCTTCACGGGCGTGCTCTACGTCATCTCCCTCGTCTTCTTTGTCTGGGCAAAGTGCGCGGCCCTCGGCTGGGCCAAGTGGGCTGCTCCCTACTAATACTGATCTATCTGTCTGACGGGCACTGCTCACAAAGACAAACACACAAAAGGCGAATCAACACGAGACTGAGACTGCAGATGTACTATGTATATATATATCCTCTCATCTGCGTGGATCTAATGCTACACGAAATCTATGATGAATCAAAAGAAATAAGAAAACGCCTAAACACTGTCTTCTGTGCATGCATCCATGTGGTTATCTCTGCTTTTCCTTCCGGGTTTCCCTTTTTCTCAAGATGCTCTCGCATGGTACTATTTGATTAATCGTTTCTTTCGCCTTTTTCGAGTTCTCCGACCTCTCCCGCCCACAGTTGATTAATGAGTCAACCATCTGGCAATGGTGCTGGTCAGCGCATCGGATGGCTAGTCCTTCTTCTGCTGTCCAGACACATTCTGAATGTGCAGGGCGTGCAGCTCCTTGACCGCCGGGATGATGAGGGACTCAAGCTCGATGAGCGGCTCCCCGGCTGGGGCGTCACCGGCGTGCAGCTGGCGGACGTCCTCATCGGTCCAGTCACCCGTCTTCTTGGGCACGCGCAGCCAGTGGTCCTCGCGGCCGGGGCTGACAAAGACGACCTCCCACTTGCGCGTGGAGAGGAGGTTGCCGATGACGAGGTGGTGCTGGTAGCGCGCGAGGCTGGTGCGGGCCTTGTGCACGAGAATGGTGGGGTCCGTCTCGAGCTTGTACGAGGCGATCATTCCCTGCGGGGCCCACCCGTCGACGAGGTTCTTGAGGAACTTGGGCACGGGGTCGAGATCGATGACAAGGCTCTTGGAGCGAGGGACGGTGGGGGCACCATCGAAGTTGTCAAACTCTTCCTCGTCCTTGCCAACTGTCGTGGTCTTGGCGGCACCAGCTTCTGTGGACTTCCCCAACGAGGCAGCCGCATCCGTCGACTGAATCTTGTGCTCGGCCATGCGATCGGGCGGGATGAAGAAGTCGGACACCGCGGCGGCGAGATAAAGCAGACACTTGGGGCCCAGGGGCGCCATGAGGCGCGACAGGGCCCGCAGCTCGTGCAGGTAGTCCCCGATGGTGACGAACGGGATGGTCAGCAGGCGGTTGTCGCTGCGGGCGCGGCGGTACGCGCGCAGCACGTCGGCCATGTTGGCGGCCACGTCGGGGCGGGGCCGCACGCCGCCGCCCTGACCGTCGTCCTCGAGGAAGTCGAGGAAGCCGCCGGTCGTGGCGTGCGAGAAGTGCCGCGCAAAGGGCACGAGGCTGAACTCGCGGTGCAGGAAGATGACGGCGTAGCCCGCCGACAAAAAGTGCTCGGCGCTCGTGGCGCCGCGCGTGCCCGCGCTGAAGTTGTCGATGAAGCGCACCGTCTGCTTCTCCAGCGGGACCGCCGTGCCGCCCGAGGTCACCAGCACGACACGCCGGTCTGACGCCGCGTGCGTCTGGATGAAGGACCGGGCCTGCGACACGTGGGTGTCTAGGTGTCGCGGCGGCGGGTTCATCGCGAAGTAGGCGTGCTCTGCCTCTTCAGCTGACGAAGACGACGACATGTTGGTTGTTGTTTCGTTCGTTCCGGTAGTGGTGGTAGCTGTACCGGCAGTGGTGTGTGCAGCGTGGAGGTGGAGGTGGAGGAGGGGTCGTTGTCGCAGAAATGACGATGCGGGCGGAGGGGTCGTCGTCCCGGCCTGTCGGTGCTTATCGTAACAGGTACTGACTGCTATGCTAACCTTGGATTGCAGCCGATGACGGGGTAGAAAAAAGCAAATTTTGATGCTGGTATCACAGATGGACCAAATTAAGAGAAGAAGAAGAGAGAGAAGGAGAGTTCAAGGTCTTTGGGCTCATCTTGAGCCATTTCATCCCCCCGTCCTGTGCTCACAAATACGAAGCAGCTCTTATCCCGGGGTTTGGTAGCTGTTCAATCCGAGCTTGGTGTTCCGGGAGTAGTACTATCGACGGCAATTACATCATCACGAGAGAGCGCTGTACTGAGTAGTACTCGTGCTTTTTAGTTTAATAATATGATTGGCATGGTTGTTTGGTTTCAATGTGTTTCTGATCATGGCATCAATGTTTCGTTTGCTGCAAGCTACCGACTGTTTCCTCTCGTGTATTCCATATAGTTCAGACAAAGGAATCATACTTTCATAATCCACAAGCGTAATTGGTTTAGTGGTAAAATTCTCCGTTGCCATCCGAGCAGCGTCGGGGAGCCCTGGGTTCGATTCCCAGATTACGCATTTCTTTTTGCATTTTTGATCTGATCTACGGAGTACTACTTTCTCATCATATACTCCGTACGTCAACTTCTTTTTGTTTCTTGGTTGGGGTTGTTCGTTCTTGTTGAGAAGATGCTCCTCAGTTGCGCAAGCTCCGGGGTGCGGGGAGGCATAGACTGCGTGTGAATCAAACAAACCCTCTTACACGGATGAGAGCTTCCCTCTATGAAGACTTCAACGGCAGTCTCTTTATGTGGCCTTCAACTGCAATGCATTGCTCCCGTGGAACCAGAGCATTCTTGTCTCTGTTCTCCTGTATAACCCATCCCTACGAGTACAGTCTCCAGGTGGGCGTAGAATCATCAGCTTGTTGTCGAGACTGTGCCGTACAAGTGCATGTTGACCCTTTTGTCTTGCCGATATAGGCTTACGAATTCGGCGTATCACACCAATGAACATTGATCACCAGCGGCATGTCTCGGGTCGGATGCACATTACGCAGCCGTCAACCAACACGGAGGGTCGGAGGGCCGATGGTCCAAGCACAATGCCAATGTAACCACCCGCGACCAACCAAGTCGCTGCCAAGCGAACGAAGCCAACGGCAGAAGGATCAGGCAGCTTACAGGTGTGGCGCCGCCATGACCATCCAACGACATAAAAGAGGAAGAAGAAATAGTGTAGAATCAACTTTGCTTTTATTTTGTTTAGGTATCCATGTTGTGTCTTTAGACTACCTGCTCCGTCCTCGAGTTCATCCGAATCGTCATGTCATCCACGGGCACGGCAGCAACCCACTCCAAACGCCTCGGAAGCCGCACGGGGCTCCAACCCGTAGCACCGTCCTTCTGTGCAACGACGGCGCTCTCACTCCCCAGACTGAGGTGGAAGTTGCGGATGATGTGCGACACGGAAACGTATAGCTCGAGGTATGCGAAGCTACATCAATGCCACATGTTAGCACGTTCAATGGCCACAAGACAACACAACAGAAAAGAAGAACTAGGCGATCACAGGGGGGTAAAGGGTAAAACTCACTGCGATCCAAGGCAAATGTTGGCACCGATCGAAAAGGGAATGTAGAACCTGTCGCGGAGCTTGTCCTCCTTCGTGGTCGTCGCATCGTCCGTGATCCACCGGTACGGGTCGTATGTGTGCGGGTCAGGATACGCAGTCTTGTCGTGGAGATACCAGATGGGCGAAGAGGTGAGGACGGTCTATAAAAGTCAGCTCAGTTCAGAGTCGCTACATCACAGGTTCCAGTTGGACAGTGTTGGGTAACGTACTCCCCCGGGAATGAAATGCCCCTCTATCTCGGCGCCACCGGCGGGCACGAGGCGCGGAAGCATGGCGGCGGCGGCGCCCGCCCAGCGGATTCCCTCCTTGACGCAGGCCTGCAGACGCGGGATGCGCTCCAGCGTGGCCATGTCGGTGGTGAAGTCGACGTTTGCGAGGTCGCGGTACAGCGCGTCCTGGTAGTCTGGGTTGTGGGCCAGGGCCCAGAGGGTGTGGGCCAGGGTGGCGGAGGTGGTGTCGGTGCCGGGGCCGAGGTTCTCCCTCGCTTCGGTGAGGGCCGTCTCGGCGGGGAGACCGGCTGTGTAGAGAGTGTGGATGAGGTTGGGGAAGGTGGAGGGGGTCCTGGCCTCGTCGGACAGGGCGGTCTTTAAGGAGCTTAGGCACCACTGTTCAAGGTGAGCTTGCGGTTCATTCACATGTGTGTAAAGAGGGGTGGCTACCTTTTGGAAGTCTCTGAGACCCTTGAAATACGCGTGCTCGAGACCTGTCGCTTGGAAGACCTTGTCTTCTAGGGTCTCTAGGATCTCGCAGAAGGTCGGGAATGTAGAAAGCTGAACACATCATCAAGTCAGCTTCTGAGGCAGGTTGACAGGGTAATGTATGTCCTTACCACTGGCATCCAGGTGGCCTTCTCGTCATTCTTGGCCACCATACCCAGTTCATCGCCCATGGCCCATGTGTCTATGGCATTGATGGGCGTGCCGAATGAGAAGTCGGCTAGCTCTACGGTTAGCCCATGGTCACAACATTCAATTCTGTTTCATTATGTGTGCGCGCGCACGTACAGATGATGTCTGCCTCGAGAGCTCGACACGCGACAGCCAGATCGACAGCCGGTGTGGAACGCTGGATGGACTGGACGAAGCGGTCGGCATGGAAGGCAATGAGCTCGGTGACGCGCGGGACATTGGTTCTGCTGAAGAGCTGACCCATGATTCTCCTGCGCTTCGAATGCTCCGTCGGGTCTCTGAAAACCCATTCGTGTAAGTCAAGGGACAGGTAGGTGATAGTACATTGACGAAATCAATGATATGAGCAGGGGGCAGGGACATACGTGATGGAAAAGAGAGCGGGATGCCCTCCCTGGACAAACTCGCCATAGGTCCTGGGGTCCTTTTTGAACTTGCTGCCGACCTTGTGGACCGTGTCGTAGATGTCGCGAGAGTAAAAGGAGATTTCATTGGGACTGATGCGGACAAGAGGGCCTACGCGATGTCGGTGTTGCTGTTAGTCAGGTTCAGGTTCCTCGTTCTGGACAAAACATAATGTAACCCTGGGTGGTAGTACCTAGTTCATCATGCAGTTTCGGGAGATCGATGGTAACGGTCCCCCGGTATTCATGTGGGAATGCCCATGCAAGCCTAGATAATGAAGCTCCGAACCCGGCTACGGGGATGCGCCGCAAAGGCGACTTGTATTCCGAGATGATTTTCTTTTTCCCTCTAGTATGAGTTTTTGACAAGGATTGTGTGTGTGTGTGTTTTGAGGCCTTTCATGAGGCGGGGCGGAACGCTTACATGGATGAGGACGGTAGCGACGGCCAAGGCGGCCAACTGCCACACGGGAAACTCGAGCAGGGCCATGCCACGGAGTATACTTGGTACTCTTACGGCGTAATACTCTGTGTGTGTGTGTGTGCGCGCGTGAGTGCGTGTGCGTGTGCGTGTACGAATATAATCTTGCAAGGCGCTGAAAAAGAGACAACTATTGGAGGGCTGGCTGGCGGTCTACTAATATGTATTAAAACAGCCCCCAAAGCCCAAGGGTACCCTGTCCCATGCGAGGCTTCCGGGTATAGACATTGGCGATATTAAGTGGCTCCCTCGGCCTTTGGGCCCTTGATGGCGCGATAACTAGACAAGGGTCCACGGCAGGGTCTTGTTGACGAATGTGCTCATATATCAATACGAGTAGCCCCGAGCAGTACGCAGTATTACGCAGTATTACGGACTAATAGTAGCCAAGTACAGCTCTTTGACTACACTGTAGATGGCTAGAATGGTTGAATGACAGGGCCAGATTCCCACATGGAGCCCTGTCTAGATGCCTCTTCCACCAACTAGTCGGGTTGCCAGGTCTCAGGCAGAGTGAATGGAGTCCAGAGTCCCTGCCCGTTTCGGAATCTTCCATCGAATTGTTCACTTTCCCACGCGGCGTGGCATCATCAAAAGGCGGATGACGTGCTTCACGGGACGGAGCGCCGAGCACTGCTATGAAGTACTAATTCTATAAGTAGCTATTACGGAGCAATCAACAGCACTATCAGAAGCCCACTTACGAATCCCTTGGCCCCCTAGCCGTAGTCCCTACGAGTAGTAGTGCAACTGTCCAAGCGAGTGTTGGCTCGTGGCCGCGGCGGGGCCCGCAGTAATAGCCCGTTCATACATGTATGTACTCCGTATTATTACTAGTACTTACCCGCGGATTTGCCTTGTGGATGGATGTGGCCCCCGGGGTCCCTCTCTTCGAGTCTCCTTACGAGTTAGTCGCAGTGCTCCGTAGCGCTAGTCGCGAATGGCGAACAACGTCTAGACTCCATTTCCGTAGGACAGTCGCATTTCATTATTAACCTCCTACTTGCATGTGTTTCTCGATCCAATAAATACTCTTTTCCTTTTGCCTTTTGCCTCTTTTTCATCCTCGTTCCCTTTGCTTTCCCGTCCTGATTGCGGATGCACGTCGATTGCAGTCTTATCGTTTGTTTCCTCTTCGCTCATCTCCCGTGAGGCATAAAACTCTGCGGGGCTTGCTTCCTTCGGACTTTAAACATACATGAACAACCTGCACTGCATCTGATCGACAGACAGACAGACAGACAGACATCATGGGCGCCGAATCGAACCGCGACGGCGAAGCTGTCCGCGATGACGCGACGTCGATCCCAGACCCGGGCACCGAATTGAATGCCACCGATCAGGCGGACAACAAGGTCTTGGTACGTTGCTGCCCTCTCTTCTTTGCGCCCCCTGATGCGACCGCGTCATCACCTGAATCTGAACAGAGTTGCTAACCTCGGATTCATACAGGACAAACTGGGATACAAACCCGTAAGGCCCCCTTTGGCCCCCAATTGCTGCGATGAAGCAGCTGAGACTAATATAACGGGCAACAGGTTCTTCATCGTACTTTTAACCAGTTTCACAACTTTGCCACCACCTTTGGTATGCGCTTCCTGATCTGCCCCCAGAGACACCATCACCGGTGAACCTGTACTGACTTCCTTGCCAGCCGCGCTGTACTTTATCGGTGGTGTGCGAGTCACCTTTTCGACTGGTGTTGCTGCCGGAGGTAACCTGGCTTACTGGTACGTTCAATGGTTACGCTCATGCACATGGTTCATCTCATGTGCAAGTTCGCAGTTTTCCTTCACATGTGTAATACGTATACCTGGTTGATGGTTGTACGGAGTACTGACATTGCCTAGGACGAGTTACATTATCACCTGCGTCTTCACCTTCATCACCGCCGCCGTCATCGCCGAGATCTGCTCCTCCCTGCCCCTCGCCGGCTCCATCTACCTCTGGGCCGCCGAGGCTGGTGGTCCCAAGTTTGGAAGACTCTTTGGCTTCATTGTCGCCTGGTGGAGCACCACTGCCTGGACGACTTTCTGTGCTAGTATGAACTCACTACATGAACTCACCATTACGTACGATGATCGATGCTGACCATTTCAAAAGGCAACACGCAGTCTGCAGTCAACTACCTGCTCTCGGTATGACAACCACCCTGCCCCTTCACACTGAGAGAAACCCAGTTCTAACTTTTGTCCAGGAAATCGTCGTCTTTGATGCCGACTTCCCCTCCGACTCCACCAGCGTCAAGTTCCGTGCCGTCCAATGGATTCTCACCGAGATTCTGCTGGCCCTGGCCGCCATCTGGAACCTGCTTCCTCGTGAGTTCCTGCCCACCTATCAATCCTCTTCTTACGGGTGCTGACATCTGCCCTGCCAGCCCGCTACTTCAAGTGGATCTTCACCCTGTCCAGCGGCGTCGTCATCCTCGACTTCGTCCTTAACCTCATCTGGCTCCCCATCGCCACTAGCAAGACCATTGGCTTCCGCTCCACTCACGACGCCTTCATGACCACGTACAACGGCACCGGCGCCCCCGACGGCTGGAACTGGTGTCTGTCCTACCTCGCCACCGCCGGTATCCTCATCGGCTTCGATGCCTCGGGTCACGTGGCTGAGGAGACCAAGAATGCGTCTGTCGCCGCTGCGAGGGGTATCTTCTGGAGTACCGTCGTCAGTGGCATCGGAGGTTTCATCGTCGTCATTCTGTTTCTGTTCTGCGCTGTATGTTGCCCCCAGAACCCTTGGTATATCCGTGAAGTGACCTTCATATACTAACATTTGATGACAATAGCCCGTTGCCGACGTCCTCCTTGCGTACGGAGGCCCCCAGCCCTTTGTGTCCGTCTACGCCGCCATTCTCGGCGAGGGAGGCCACATCGTCATGAACATTGTCTGCATCCTGGCTCTGTGGTTTGTAAGTAACCCAAATTTACCCTACCTTGTTACCCTCAAACCTAGGCAATTCCGACTGACTTCTTCCAGAACACCGCCATTGCCGTCCTGGCCGCCTCCCGCCTCGTCTTCGCCGTGGCCCGCGACGGTGTCCTCCCCTTCTCGCCGTGGGTCTCGCGCGTGGTCAACGGGCAGCCGCGCAACGCCGTGCTGGTGGTCTGGGGCGTGTCCGCGGTCATCACGTGCACGATCCTGCCCTCGGCCGTGGCCTTCACGTCGCTGGTGTCGGCGGCGGGCGTGCCGTCGGCGGCCGCCTACGGGCTCATCTCGCTGGCGCGCCTGTTCCTGACGCCCAAGCACTTCCCCAAGCCGGCCTGGAGCCTGGGCCGGCTGAGCAAGCCGTTCCAGGTCATCGCCGTCTTCTGGAACGGCTGGGTCGTCGCCGTGCTGTACTCGCCCTACGTGTTTCCCGTCTCGGGCGAGACGCTCAACTACGCGCCCGTCATCATGGCTGGCACCACCGTGCTCGCCCTGCTGTCTTGGTGGTTCCTGCCCGCCGAGAGGTGGCTGCCCAGCCAGAGGATCCAGCAGACCCTCGATGCGGATGAGAATCCCAGTGGGGGGGCGACGAACAAGGCCGAGGAGGAGGGTGAGGATGTGAGGAATTAAGGAAACGTCGTTTTTGTTGTCTTGTTAGGTTGGTAATAGTATATGCTGGTGGTTTGTGTGCACATGTACATTCTGGTACGGGCCAAGGCAAGCCGCATTCCCTGACATACTTGTTATATATTGGACTTGAAAATAGACGTTTGTTCTTCTTGGAATCATGAAACAATTGCTTGTTTGCTCTTCACGTTCTCTTCATGTTCTCTTCACGTGCTCCCTCGCCCTCTGACTCACACCAATCATCATGGCTTTTTACTTTCACCAGAGTTCAAGGTCAAATTATAGGTTCAAGGTTGGCACATGACACGCAAGCAAACAAACATTCCCTGTTTTTTTTCTTTTTTCGGTGCAATAAGAGCCCCTTCGCTCCTTCCTCCTTCTTCCTTCCTCTTCCTCTTCACCTTCATATTCATTCATCTTCAGCTTCAGCCTCCCACTCTCCTTCATTAACCTCACTTTCTGCCGCGTTCTGCCGAGCCCCAAGGAAGGTGCGACTAAAGAAGGTGCGACCAAGGACGACAGTGTTCCATCGTCAGAACTCACATCACGCTGTATTTCCCCAAGTGAGATTCGTCATCTCCCTTGTCATCTTCCGCCTCTACTTCCTGCATCCCATTACTACTACCTGTAGTACTAGGTGCCTCCCGGATCCACGTACCACGAGATCTTCCACGTACTGTGAGCTGAGTTCCTGCCTCCTTCCATCCCCGATAGGCTTCCACTTCCAGCATCGACTGACTTCAGAATCTCGCAGTACAATACTTGGTTTCACCGTGAATACTACAAAATTCACGAAGCGCCATCGCTGTGCATCACCCATCATGTCTAGCCGCACCCGATGGTCCGAGCCTGAGGCCTTCTCGTCTGGTAAGGGTCACTTCCGGACACCTGAGATGTCATGCGTGCCATACCGTGTTGGGGCACCTCCCCTCCCACCTCCCCCGTATGAGTACGGATTTTGGGGTCGGGAAGAGGAGATCAAGGATTTGCGACGACGCTTTGGCAAACGCTTTAACCAAAAGGTAACGCAAGTCCTGGAAAAGCATGGTATCGAGGAGGCGACTTCCGCCTGCGACTCTTCTAGTGACTACGGCATTTTAGACCTCGGCTTCGACCAGCCTTTTGAGCCGATGCATGAGATTGCTCTACGCTCGGGGTCTTACGGGCCCCAGACATTGGAGGGGCCCGAGATATTTGATTACGTTCTCATCATCACAGCCTGGTGGGGCCCAAAGGCAGACGTTATGTGGCCCATTGCTGTCCGGGAGATCAAGGAGTTCATTGATGCCGTCCTCCTTGATGAAGGGGTTCAAAATATCGACATTGGGGTCGATATGCAGGCCCCCCAAGTCCGTTGGGCGAAAACCCTCTCGATAGTTACCGGTCAACCAGAGCTCACCAAAGACTGGCCCCGAATCGCGGATACGGTTTCTCGAATCCTGGATGCCTTCGACACCACAAGAGACGAGGTAACGACCATATCGCTCTTTCGGCTCGGGATAAGTCCTAGAAAAGAGGAAAACCCGATTACTGTCTACGTGTCTTTGTCATACCAAAGTCAAGAACACACCTGGGCACCCATCAGAACCCTCATCCAAGGGTATCTTGACACCCTTCTGTACGGCTTGGTGCTCCTCATGGAGAACAACGGAATATTTTTCTGACAATCCGAGTCCATTGATCTCAAGGGCGATTATACTAACAGCACTGTTCCCTGGAATTGGGACCAACGGCTTCTTCCCAAGGGTGAATATCAGCAGCGTGTTGCGGTCGGTGACGACATCAGTACCGCGACCTATGTTACCCGGGATGACGGGGCGAAAAGAAATCCCATAGTTGGAACGCTGGGTTGTTACCTACAGATCCAGACAGTCTCAAATAGAGACTGGACAACCTATGCCCTAACCAACTACCACGTCGTACGACCGTGCATCCCGGGCTTTGGATATGATGTCAAGAAAGGGAAGACGGTTGGTCGCAGACCTGCCCCGAACAGCATTCTGGACAAGGTTGACAAGGAAGGGTTCGGTCCCAGCCATGTTTCGGCGATGCAGACAGTCGAAAGCCCAAGCCGACTCAAACACAACTACAGCGTGCCCCTTACAGAAAGATTGATAGGTTCTATGGAGAGGAACCGATACGCGGACAAAGCGGAGACTCTCTTTGTCCGTGAAAGCCTCGAGAAAAGAATCAGCTTCTTCAACAATGGCCACAATGAGCTTGGGTCGCTCTGGTCCGGCTCAGGGCTCAAGGGCCGCTCTCCTGGAAACCATCGTCTGGACTGGGCACTCATCAAGGTTGCCGAGGATCGGGTAGGCTCGAACTCTGTACCGTCCAGGGACCTTTGGCGCAAATCCCACCTTGGCGATCCCTGGGATCTTGGCTGGTCTCGTCTCCAAATGCCCGACACAACCACTCTCGTTGACCCTGCTGAGAATCAGACGCTGGAAAACGCTGCCACAGATGAGTCCAGGCTCTTGAAAGTCGGAGTGTCCACGGGCATGACGGCGGCGCGAATCTCCGAGTACCAGTCGAGCATCAGACTCCCCTGGGATAGCCACATCCCTGGCAGCACACTATCGACTGAATTCGTTTACACTGGATCTTTTCGCCATACTCCATCTACGCCTGGCCGCAGTGGTGATTCAGGGGCAGTTGTGTACGATCGTAGCGGGGCAGTTGTCGGGCTCATGTTTGGTGGACATACGCCTCGGGAAGTATCCCCTAACCAGGGGTGCATGTTCGTGACACCTATCGAGGACGTCTTTGCAGATATCAAGAGGCTCTCACCGGGCAAGATCACAGGCATCAGGGTGGCATAGCGTACAGCAGCCAAGAGGGTATCGACATGCTCTGGCCCCTGGACCGTATGGCACCGGATTGCATGTCGTTTATGAGACGATAACGGCTAGGGGGTAATATGTAGGACAAGTGGTTAAATCTGTCAAGGGAGACGGAGTAGCCCCGTCGTAGAAGCACACTTGAGGTATAGACAAGCTGTCACAGCGACATAGTGGATGTGCGTACAATTGATGATGAGGGATTGCTCGTCGGCCCTCTATGACAGGGGAGGTAGTGGACAAAAAGACGAGTTGGGGAGACACCATCACACATCATAGTAGTACTTTGTACACGATTCAATTCATTACAACTTGGTACCCAAGTGTCCTTCCAACCGACATGCATTGTTATAGTATCAGGGTGTCCATATCAGCCCTGGCCAACATCAGGGCCCTTCTTGATCCCCTGACTCTGTCCGCCCGAACCAGGTGCATCAGGGAGCCCAGCGCCCTTCTCGTACTCGGGCAAGGGGGCCGTCTTGTCGGCGCGGGCGACGTGGTCGCTAATGTTGGCGGACTGGGTTCACGGTCAGCCTTTTTCTTCTTCTCTATACGTAGAATTGATTCTCTGGGCAAGAATCACGCAACTATTCTCGTGCGGGGATGGGTATTTATGTACCTTTTCCGGCACGCCATGGGCGACGTTGTGCGTGGCCTCGATGGGGCCGTTGTCGGAAGAACCGTCTCCGTTGCGAGGCATGATGTGTTGTCTTGGTGACTGTTTTTTTTTCAAATGGTATTCGATTGTTCCAAATACGAGTAAGAGAGAAAGATTTGCATGGGTGAGTTCTAGTGAAATTCGAGGTCCTCCCGTCCTCTTTAAATATCCCCCCTCCCAACATATAAATCTAAACGTCATCACATCACCAGAAAGTCAAAATATAAGCGTCATGTCGGGCGGGAGCAACGTGGGGCCCCCTTTCCTTGCTAAAAGCGAAAGAGCTGCTCTTGGCCAATTGAGAGGACCGAACTGTCCCGATCCTCTCAGGTACAACGTCAGATTGATGACGCTGGCGAGTCGCCGTGGACGAAAACGTTGAACGTTACTACCTCTTGTTCTCTTGTTTGACTCACTGCTATGCTGTGCTGGTGATGTGCTGCGATGAGCAGACGGAAGGCGCTTGCAATAACAAACGTCCAATCACAACGGAGCGTATTTTTTTGGGTTAAAGGTACCGAGCACGGAGCAAAGAGTGCTATAAGCCACAATTACTGGCTGTAAGTTCAACCAAGTACGAGCCTAGCAGCTCATCTGGTCTGGTGGTCTAGTGGTATGATTCTCGCTTAGGGTAAACCCTACAGCTTGCTTGCGAGAGGTCCCGGGTTCAATCCCCGGCCAGACCCTTCTTTTTGCATTTTGCTGCACTCAATCAACTGGGATTGTTTTTTTTTTTTTTGTTTTTGTTTTTTTTTGCAACTCACTCCCCACCACCACCACACACTCACTCCGTTTTGTTTTTTGGTTTTCTAGAATTGACCATTTCACATAAAAGTATCTTTGCTCTCAAAGTGCCTTGGTAATTTTGAAATTAAGCTTGCTGGATTTACCACCTCTTCCGCGTGATGCTTTCGGAGCCGTTGAGTTAAGCATCAGCCAAGGATAAGACTAGAGAAGTATTCACAGCCTCAACCAACTCATTCACAGTCATAAATTTGTAGACAACTAGAAGAAAAAAAAAAGAACAGAAGAGGGGCAGATGCGATCATGAGAAGGGGATTAAAAGAAACACAAATGACAGTAGACAGTCAATGCAAGGTGAGAGAAGCAACGCGCTCAAACTGTATACACCGGGTAGACAACAAGAGCGTCCTTTGCTCGTGGTCACAAGAAGAAAATCGTCAAGTCAACGCCAAGTGTATTTACTCCAGTGGTTTTACAGAGTTATAACTTTCGTAGTACTAGTCATTCCAATACACCCCTACCGCAGCGATCCGCGCCCATGCTCGTAGGCATGCCTGCACAATAATACTCATAATATATCTGCTTCTGAACCAATGCTTGGGCCAGTGGACAATAAATCTGTCGTAGCCATCTTTTTCTCTAACCCGGAATGATTGATGACGAGCGCGCTCAGCATGAAACAGGGCAGATGATGAAATCGAATAATGAACAAGAAAAAAAATAACGACGGCAAGAAAAGAAAATGAATGCCGGATGCCGGATGCCGGGTCGACTCCCTAAAGTGCAATGGGAGGACAGGCCGTACCCGTCTCGTTACCATGCATGGTGAGAGAACGGGCATCAGGCAGAGGGGGCCTACGAAGAGGGATTGGGTGGTAGCAACGTGAATGCTCGTGCCCCCCGCGAGGGGCAGAATAACGTAGTGGCTCAGATGCTCACGTCCCCGAGGGGCAGAATCTTGGACGGGTCCTTATGGAACTGAGCCCGGTAATCGATGATGCCCTGGCTGATGGCGGCAAAGTCCTTGATCTTGCGACTGCGGAAGTCGGTGAGCAGCTGCCGCAGCCCTTTGATGTACTCCTGCTTCTGGTCGCCTTCGTAGTTACCATAGTCTCCTAGCTGGAGGAGCACTTGGTCATCTAAAGAGTCGAATCCGGTCAGCCGTTTTACCAGGAGGTCGCCTATTGCATGGGCGGTTCCCATGTTTCTTCCCGACGGATACTGTGCGGCCACTCGGCCAGTGCCCCCAAACATGTGGCCTGTCAGTCAGACGAAATACATACCACCAGCTTGAATCGAATCAAAGTGTTGATAGTCACACTCGGCGCCTCTTGGGCATGTGCCACCCATCAGCTCGTCAGGGCAGAGCTCCTTCTTCACATCAATCTTGTTGCTGTAGGTTAAGGATCGTAGGCCCCCTGGCACTTCGTCCTGGAACTTGGGGTGGAACCGGTACGCATGGAAGTACCTCAGGGGCGTCTCGTAGGGCACAAAGCTCGTCCGTGACGATGGCGGTGGCGGCGGCATCAGGGCCTCCTGTTCGGCCTCGGGGCGGGTCTGATCCTGCTGTCGTGTTAGGATTTGTTTGGGTTCAGATGGAAGTATATCCCAGACAACTTCTCTCGGTGACCCAGGCTTGGATTCCTGCTGGCCCGTCGATATCGGCTTCGTGATGGGTGATGTGGCTGACACGACCTGGGCCTCATTGTCACTGTCATCCAGTGAGCGGCTGCCTGCCGTTGTCGGGGGCCCAGACGCTGGCTCGTCATCTTCGTCCTCGCTCGTCGACATGGCTTCGGGTGGTTCGTAGCCATCTGATCCTTCTTCGTCGGGCACTATTTGCCGGGGCTCCTCGGGTGTCACCGCATGAGCCTTGGCTTCGGCAATCTTGGTAGATCCGCCCTCCACGTTGTCATGCTTGTGGACCTCGGCGGAATCGACAACCTCCATTGCAGTTGGTTCCACTGATTTCTGTGTAACCTGGTCATCCTCTGTCGGAGCTGGGGCCTCGACTGAGGCACCATTTTGGTCATTGCTGTTCCTGTCGTCCGCTTGCCTTTGAGCAGAGGGAAGCTGGTTGTCTGCTTCCCCCCCGGATGCTCCACTTAGCACATTGCCGACGGCGAGAGATGGATTCGAGTCCGCTCCTATAGTTCATGTCAGCATCTCGTTCAGGGCCACAACTCATAGGCTTCAAGTGACCTACCCTCATCAGTGGGGCCAGACGAGGACTCATCGGCCTCATCGTCGCCGGAAAAGGAACCGTCAGCAGCTTCGCTCTTCAACCGCTCCTCCTCTTGCAAGCTCTCTTTGATCTCCTTCTCCATCCTCGCGACTTGGGACTGAAGAGCCTGTAGCTTCAACAGCTGATCCCTCCGATGGGCTTCGATGATAGGAAGGCGTTCGCTAGCGGCCCGCGATCGACTCCGACTGGCATTCCTGTTTTCGGAGCGATGCCGCCTTTCAGCAACCTTGGGTAGCCTCTGTGGGAGGTCTACTGCTGGGCTCTGATTGGGGGACTCTTGGTACTCTGAAGCCTGGCTCGGCGTGACTGGGGCCGACGCTTGATCAGCCGCGGGCGACGGAGGCAAAGATGTCTTATCCTTCTTCCGAGCCTCTGCTTCTGCAATCTTTCTCTTCATGGCTTCAATTTCCTTGTTCATGCTCTCCAAATTGACTCTGCCTCCATAGGAGACAGGCGGAGTAGCAATGGGACTGGACCGTCCCCGTACGGGACGCAGGCCATCTGTACTGTGAACATCGCGACTCGGTGGGACCTTGGGTGTAAAACTAGGCCGATTTACCGATGCAGGACGCTGCTCGGGCGAGTCCAGGTCCATGGCTTCATCGTCGTCATCGTCGCTAACGTCGATTAGGAATGGCTGGGACTTTCTCTCCTGCCCAAAGGGACGCTTGAAGGGGTTGTCGGATGTGTCGATAAAGTCGGAAGCCACAGGCCTCTTTTGCTTGCTTGCCGTTGGTGGAGCAGGCTTCGGGTTAAAGGACAGTCCAGGTATGGTGGAGGGTGATTGGGCATTCGGTGCCGACTGAGCAACTTCTGCCTGGTCTTGAGACACAGGCATTGCGGGATCTGCTAACTTCTTGGGCTCTTCGTTCTGGCTGCTGTTTCCACTACTCTCTTCCTTAGCATCCTCCTGCGCAGCCTTTTGTATGCGAGCTTCGCGCGCTTTCTTGAGGGCTTCCATCTTCTGTTGCAACAGTTTTGACTTCTCAGATTGTGGTTTCGGCGGTAGCATGGATGCCGGGGCTGTTGGTGCCTGGGAAATGGGGTCGGGCGAAGCTGCAGGTTGTTTCGATCCCTTTGCGGCAAGGAGGCGAGCGATACGGTCCTTTCGTTCCTCAGCCGGGTTCTTAGCCGGCTTTGAGGGAGGCTTCTCGACGGATGCAGCGACTCCTGTGGCTGCTGGAGAAGGCAGGTTACGTGAAGGGCTCTGTGCACTAGGCACCGTGGCAGGCGATTCAGACATTGGTACCGGTCGGCTTGAAGCAGCCTTAGCGTCAAGTCCAAGATCTTGGAACAGGCCTTGCACTATTGAGTTGTCGATGCCTTCGTTGAGGTAGTCTTGGTATCGAACGTTGAGAGGCCAGAGTCGCAGGACTGCGTCCTGAGCTTGTTTTCGTGCTTGTTCCAGGGATTTGCTCTGGGCAGCTGTTGACAGCTGCAAGCTTTCTGTAGAGACAAACAACGCGTTAGCTGCTGCCCGTGACTTTCGTTTTCGCGGTTTCACGCTTACCATGATCATCCATCTTTTCGATCCCAACTGTGTCGATTTCGGTCGGCGAAAGGTAAGGGGAATACGATCCCATGCGGTCTGCAATCACAGTCAGTATCTGGAAGCAGGACCAAGGACACGCGGGCCTGACAAACCTGGCGATTCATCTCCAGACGTTCCTGCCGTCTCTTGGCTTTCCTGAGTATCCCGAGTTCCTGCCGCCTCGACGGCGCCATTTTGACGGGCCGCGGCTGCCTCGTCGTCATGGTACTTTGGCTCATATATATCCTCCATTTCATCCTCGCTCACTTCACCCTCCTCGGCCTCTTCGTTCGTCCCGGGAGGTGGCACGACAGGAGCAGTTTTCTCGGCCTTGTGGGCGGTCACCGGGTCTACAGCAACCTGCGCAGCAGAAGCAGAGCTCCATGGCTGGTGCCATCCCGCAGGAGCACCAGAGTTGGAGAAGCCCAAGCCAAGACCAGGAATTACGCTGCCATTGTTGTCCAGGCTCTGGTGGGATGGGGTTTCGCGCGGGAACGGTGGTGACGTCTGCGACGCACTCGGGTGATACGAGGCAGCGCCGTACGTAGAATAGGGAGTATGCGACGCGGCTTGCGGTTGGTAAAGGCCCTCAGGCGTACCGTAGGCGTAGCCTTGTTGGGTCATCATGTGAGGCTGCAAACAGAGTGTTCTTCAATCTCATCAGGTACTACACTTATCCGAGGCTCCGTGGCCTCTGCCGTTCTGTACGATACGGCTCAGAAGAAAGGGCAGGTATTCGCAACAACAGCTCGGGCAACGACGCGCGCAGACTCGGACACGGGATTTTTTTTCTCTTTGCTTTTTTTCTTCTTTTTTTTCGGCGTGGCGCTCAGGGGAGGGCACGAAAAGTATAGCGCTGCAAAGAACAATGCATGGACGAGTCGATAGGGTACGGCGTGTGAGTCGTTGAAGCGTGATGAAGGTTCGCGACGCGACGGTCGAGATCTGGAGATGGGAAGCGAGGATAATAATAATTTTGATTGAAGCTCGTTGGACTCCGATGGACATCGAATGGCTGATCATCCAGAAAGGGATTAGCGCCGGTGCATGGTGCGTTGGCGGTGAGGTCACTAGGTCACTCGCATTCAGCCAATCACGTGAGCTCGCATTTGTTTACTTTGCCGCTCGTATTTGCCTAGCAACCGCGTCTGGATGAGGACCGAGGACACTCACTCTACACGCCCAATGCTCGGGAATGAAGCCCGCGTTGTGACTTGAACTCTAGCCGTTGTCTTAATGGCATTCTCATAAGCTACTAGTTTCCACAAGCCAAGCCAACTGTGGACTTTTCCTATTTTCTCCATTACTACCCCCCGTGTCTTCTTGCCGCGCCTCTCTCCCTCCAACGCGCGCACCAGAGGCATTTGCCCTTGCAAGGGAACGACTTTTGCGAATAACCGCTTCGCCCATCTCCATATCAACAACCGGCGGTATCGAAGGGGAGCTGTTGATGTTCGCGCTTCAAGATGCCTTTCAACGCTCCCGGCTCGGTTTCCCGGCGCAACAATCCGTTTGCTAGAGCCTCCCCGTCATCGCCAACACCTGGCGGTTCTAGCCGTCCCAACTCTGGCCTCTTCACTTCGCCAACCTCGGGGCTTGTTTCGCCCTCACATGTCCGCAGCCAGTCGTTCGGCTCGCCGCCACCATCTACACCCCCAACGTCCACACCAGATACTGTCTCGTTCAGGCATTCCCGCCAGTTCTCCAAGAATGGCGCGTCGTCCAGCACCTTCGCGCCTTCGTTCATCAAGGCCGAGGATGTGAAGCGCAGCGTCGATCCTGTTGATGGTATCGAGGGCGAGAATGACTTCTCTGGAAAGCGCTACGTCTGGGTTAAGGACACAGAAAAGGCCTTTGTAAAAGGATGGGTGGTGGAAGAGCTCGAAGAGAACCGTATATTGGTTCAATGTGACGATGGAAGCGTGAGTATCTTGACGAGCCCTACTATCCATTGCTTCACTAATCGGGAAGAAACAGCAACGAGACGTCGACGCCGACAGCGTTGACAAGGTCAACCCTGCCAAATTCGACAAAGCCAGCGACATGGCCGAGTTGACCCATCTCAACGAGGCCTCCGTCGTCCACAACCTTTACTCGAGATACCAAGCCGACCTCATCTATACCTACTCCGGCCTGTTCCTCGTCACCGTCAACCCTTACTGCCCTCTCCCTATTTACACCAACGAGTACATCAATATGTACAAGGGGCGGAGTCGCGAAGACACGAAGCCTCACATTTTCGCTATGGCGGACGAGGCGTTCCGCAACCTTGTTGAGGAAGGCCAGAACCAGAGTATTCTGGTCACCGGAGAGTCTGGTGCAGGAAAGACGGAGAACACAAAGAAGGTCATTCAGTACCTGGCTGCCGTCGCCCACCCCGAGTCCATGACGAAGAGCCGATCACAACAATCGAATCTCTCCCAGCAGATTCTCCGAGCCAACCCCATCCTCGAGGCCTTCGGAAACGCCCAGACAGTTCGAAACCACAACTCTTCTCGTTTTGGAAAGTTTATTCGAATCGAGTTCAGCCGGAATGGCGCCATAACGGGTGCCTTCATCGACTGGTACCTGCTGGAGAAGTCCAGGGTTGTCCGCATCAATTCGCAGGAGAGGAGCTACCACATCTTCTACCAGCTTCTGAAGGGCGCAAGCCCCCAGATGAAGAAGGAGTTCCTCCTAGAAGGCCTTGGAACCGAGGACTTCCAGTACACTCGTCACGGTCACGACACCATCGTTGGCGTCTCTGACCGCGATGAGTGGACATCCCTTATGGAAGCGTTCGGGGTCATGGGCTTTGATGGCAGGGAGCAGGCATCCATTCTTCGTACAGTTGCCGCTGTCCTGCACCTTGGCAATGTCAATGTAGTCAAGGAGAGCCGATCGGCAGACCAGGCTCGCCTCGACACTGGTGCCAAGCAGGAAGCCGCCAAGGTCTGCAAGCTTCTCGGTGTACCACTGGAGCCTTTCCTCAGTGGACTGCTTCACCCCCGCGTCAAGGCCGGTCGTGAATGGGTGGAGAAGGTGCAAACACCGGAACAGGTTCGCCTGGGACTTGATGCCCTTTCCAAGGGTATATACGAGCGTGCGTTTGGCGACCTTGTCAGCCGTATCAACCGACAGCTGGACAACAACGGTGGTGGCAGCGATGACACTCACTTTATTGGCGTCCTGGATATTGCCGGTTTCGAAATCTTCGAGCAAAACAGCTTCGAACAGCTGTGCATCAACTACACCAACGAGAAGCTGCAGCAGTTCTTCAACCACCACATGTTTGTCCTCGAGCAGGAAGAGTATGCGAGGGAGCAGATTGAGTGGAAGTTCATTGATTTCGGCCGCGACTTGCAGCCGACTATTGATCTCATCGAGCTGCCCAATCCCATCGGTATCTTCAGCTGCCTCGACGAAGACTGTGTCATGCCCAAGGCCACCGACAAGAGCTTCACCGAGAAACTGCACTCTCTATGGGATAAGAAGTCTCCCAAGTACCGTTCGCCAAGGCTCGGTCAGGGCTTTGTGCTCACCCACTATGCCGCCGACGTCGAATACTCGACGGAAGGATGGCTGGAGAAGAACAAGGACCCTTTGAACGACAACATCACCCGTCTTCTGGCAACATCTAGTGACAAGCATATTGCTACGCTCTTCTCGGACTGCGCCGAGACTGACGAGGTCGGTGGAGCCCGCAGCCGGGTCAAGAAGGGCCTGTTCCGAACCGTAGCCCAGAGGCACAAGGAGCAATTACACAGCCTGATGAGCCAACTGCATTCGACACATCCTCACTTCGTCCGATGCATCATTCCCAACCACAAGAAGCGTCCCAAGATGTTCAACAATCTCCTCGTCCTGGACCAACTTCGATGCAACGGTGTCCTGGAAGGCATACGCATTGCCCGCACAGGATTCCCCAACCGACTGCCGTTTGCTGAGTTTCGCCAGAGATACGAAGTTCTTTGTGCCAACATGCCCAAGGGATACCTTGAAGGTCAAGTGGCAGCAGCTGTCATGCTGGAGAAACTGGGCCTTGATAAGTCACGGTATCGCGTCGGCTTGACTAAGGTCTTCTTCCGCGCGGGTGTACTGGCTGAGCTGGAAGAGAAGCGCGACGCCCTGATCACCCAGATCATGTCTCGCTTCCAGTCAGTTGCCAGGGGCTTCATTACAAGGCGTTCAGCCCACAAGCGCCTGTTCCGCACCGAGGCCACGAGAATCATCCAGCGAAACTTTCAGGTGTACTTGGACCTGGCAGACAACCCCTGGTGGCAACTCATCAGCAAGATGAAGCCTCTCCTTGGTGCTACCCGTACCGCCACCGAAGTAAAGCGCCGAGACGCCATGATCAAGGATCTCAACGAAAAGATGCGCCTTGAGATGGAGAACCGCCACAAGCTGGAGGAGGAGCGCAGGAACTGCAACACGGAGATTGCGCGAATTCAGCAGACTTTGGAGAGCGAACGAGCCCTTGCCTTGGATAAGGAAGAGATCTTCAAGCGACTCCAGGAGCGTGAGGCAGAGCTGGAAGAGAAGCTCAGTGGAGCACTCGATGACCAGGAGCGACTTGAGGATCAGCTCGATGGCCTTATGGATGCCAAGAACCGTGCCGAGCGCGAGGTCGAAAAATATAGGTCTCAACTCGACCAAGCCGCTGCTCTCATCGCCAAACTGGAGGAGGAGAAGGGCCAGCTCACTGCCAAGATTGCGGAGCTTGAGACGTCTGTCCGCGAAATCTCTCAGAAGCAATCTGAGCGCTCTGAGCAAGAGGAGGCCCTCGAAGGCGAGATCAAGATGCTGCAGAGCCAGCTGGCCCTGAAGGAGAGGAAATCTCATGAACTCGAGAGCAAGTTGCTCAAGGTCGACCAAGACGCTGAAGTTAAGCTGCGTGCGGCTGACAAGGAGCTCGAGTCACTCAGGGCCAAGGAGTCTCGGACATCTCGAGAGAACAAGGAGGTACGCGAGCAGATTTCCCAGTTGTCGAAGACATCGACCGACTACGAGGACCTGGTTCGGCAAAAGGAGAGCGAGCTAGCTTTCCTCCGAAAAGAAAACAAGCGGTACGAATCAGAACGCCGCGGCATGGAGGACCAGAAGAAGACGCTGAGCGCAGAGAGGGAGAATGCGACGACCAAGCTACATGCCATCCAGGCAGAGCTTGACGTGATGACGTCGAAGAAAACCCAGCTTCAGCGTGAGGCTGAAGATGCCAACAAGCTACTCCAGGCGCGTCTGTCTGAGGATGCCCAGGCCGACAAGAACCGTCAAGTCCTCGAGTCCCAAGTTAAGGACCTCAAGGAGCAACTATACACGATACAGACTGAGCTCAGCCGAGAGCGCCAGTCGCGTGATGATGTCCGACTTCTCGGAGAGCACAAGTATCAGTCGCTCAAGGACGAGTACGACCAACTCAATGACACCAAGATCACGATTGAGAAGGAGCTCTACGCTCAGCAAGATACCCTGAGGAGGACGATGGAGGCTCGTGGTGCGGTTGAAAAGGAGAGGGATGAGGCCCGTCAAGAAATTCGACGACTCCGGGCAGCCAAGACTGAAGCCGAGGAGGCTAGGTTGAGGGCCGAGGAAGCTGGTGAACGCCAGGCGTCCAAGGCCGCCCGTGAGCGCGAAATGAGCCTCCGCAAAGACCTCGACGCTGCCAGCGAACGCCTGCAGTGGTTCGAAGAGGAATGCACCAAGCTGAACCACCAGGTTGAGGATCTCAACAAGCTGATCCTCACCTCGGGCGAGTTCGGCCTCAAGAACGACCAGGCCAAAGAAAGGATGGAGCGTGAACTCGGCACTGTCAAGAGTCGCCTAATGGCGTCGGAGAACGACAACAGGGCCCTCCTCAACAAGCTCCAGCAAAAGGGCCTGGAGATTGCACGTTCCTCGTCTCGTGCGAGCGAGGCGTCTCGCGGACAAGTTATTTCCCTGCAGCGGGAGAAGGCCCGTCTAGAGGAGCAGAGTGTTAAGCTCAACAAGCAGCTTGGCGATGCTCAGGTCACGATCACCTCTCTGGAGAAGAAGGCTGAAAAGCTGCAGCTGAGCGTCGAGGACTTGAATCATGAGCTTGCCCGCGAGACACAGTCTAGCCGGGATGCGGAGAAGTCGTCGTCCGCTGTCAATGCTCAGCTGACCGAGGCCAATCGTACCATTGAGTCCGAGCGCCAGATGCGAGGACAGGCGCAATCAACCGTGCGCACCCTTCAGTCCTCTCTGGAATCGAGGGAGAAGGAGCTGGAGGAGCTCCGCGGCCAGATGCTCAAGGCTCTTCGGTCGGCCGACCCTGATGTGCCTATGCCGCCCCCGGGTGACAGCAATAACGACAAGGCCACACTCAAGAACTTTGACCTGGCGAGGAAGGTGGACGAGCTGCAGCAGAACCTGCGCGTCCAGACCGCAGCCCGGACCAATGCCGAGAACCAGGTGGCCGATCTGCGGGCGGCGGCTCAGCAAGATACGCCCAGCCGACCGAAGTTGGAGGAGATTCACTACAATGAAGCTCCGTTCAACAATGGGTCGCCGCAACCCCGACGGTCAGCTAAGCTCGCGGCCAACAGGGGGGCGCCGTACTCCAACACGTCGACGCCCACGCGCCGCATGCCCGAGAACGACTTCCAGGACTCCACCCGGTCAGACAAGACGGCGGACATTCTCAGCTTCAACAACCGCCAGGACCTCAAGGCCGAGGTGGAAGAGCTGCAGAACCAGTTGCAGATGGCGCAGATGCAGAACCGCCACCTCCAGAGCCTGGTCGACCGCTCGACACCGACACCTGATAACTACGACGATCAGAGCCCGTCGATGCGCAGGATGCAGAAGCTCGAGAAGGTCAACAGCCGTCTGCACGACATGCTGGACGACTCGAACAAGAAGGTGTCTGCACTGGAGAAGAGCATCCGCAGCGGCGAGTTGTCGGTGCGCGACCTCCAAACGCGCTCCCACGAGGAGCTTCTGGATGTGTTTAACAGCCAGGAGCAATCGCGACGGTCTCTGCTGCACAGCCATAAGGATGCCGTTGCGGAGCTGACCGACATCAAGGGCACCTTTGAGAAGCTGCGCCACGACAGGGCTCAGGTGCAGGTCGACCTCCGTGACGCCAAGTCTGACCTCCAGGAGATGACCATGGCGCGCGAGCAAGAAGCACAGAGCCGCAGCCAGCTCCTGCAGGAGTACTCTGACCTGCAGATCCGTCTGGATGCCGAGTCCTCCAAGCTTTCCGACGTCACAGCCAACCTCGACGTGTACAAGCGTCGTGCCGACGAGTACTTTGGCAAACTGGAGCAGGCTGAGATTGCTGTGCTCAAGGCCAGCCGGGCCGAGCAGTTTGCCAAGTCGCAGGCCAGGGAAGCCGAAGAGTCGCACGCCGAGGTCATGGCCGAGCGCCAGAAGATGGACGCCATGATTGAGGACCTGGAGCGGCAGAACCAGAGGCTCGAGGAGCGCCTCGAGGACATGTCGACAGACCTGGAGGGAGTGACACAGTCCAAGAGGAGGCTACAGCACGAGCTCGAGGACTACCGCAGCCAGCGCGCCATCGACATTGAGGACAAGGAATCGAGCATGGAGCAGACTCGTAAGAAGTACCAGGCCGAGTTTGCGACCCTCACCAAGGAGCTCGACCTGGCGCGCGAGGAGAAGCTCTACAAGCAGTCGGAGATTGTGCGCCTGCGCGAGGAGCTCGACGAGCTGCGGTCTAAGTGGGACGACGAGGTGCTCAACAGTTCCACGTGGTCCAAAGAGAAGTCACGCCTGGAGTCGACGCTGGCCGACGTGGTGTCGTCGCGCGACGAGGCTGTCTCGGCGCACAACGAGGCCCAGACCAAGGTTGTCTCCCTGCTGTCGCAGGTCCGTACGCTGCGGTCGTCTGTCGATGAAGTGACGACGGAGCGCGACCTGCTGATCAGGGAGAAGCGCAACCTTGAGGCCCGCTTCGAGGAAGCCAAGGCCGGCCTCGATGACCTGGCCAAAGGCGAGAGCCCGTCGCTCCGCGACGCAGCGAGCTCGGACAGGCAGATTGTCGAGCTCAAGGCCGACCTGGCCAAGCAGGAGGACCTTGCTGCGGCCGCGGTGGAGAAGATGCGCCGGGCCGAGTCGCTGGCAGTTGAGATCCAGAGGGACATGGGCTCTGAGCGCGAGACGTGTGCCGCCCTCCAGAAGGACAAGGCAGCTCTCGAGAAGAACCTCAACGAGGCCCAGCTCAAGCTGGTGGACCTCGAGACCAAGGGCTACTCGAGTGCCAGTCAGGACATTAAGTTCCTGTACAAGCGCATCCAAGAGGTAAGTTTTATTACATGTAGTTTGGTCCCGTCTACTATTGATGAAACTATGAATCTAACACAAGAGGAAAACAGCTTGAGACACAGCTCGAGGACCAGGAGAACGAGCGCAACAAGTCGCAGCGCTCGACGCGCAACGTGGACCGCATCGTCAAGGACCTGCAGGGCCAGATTGACCGCAAGGACAAGCAAAACACACAGCTGGCCGACGACGTGTCGCGGATGCGTGACAAGGTGGACAAACTCCTCCAGACGATTGACGATCTGCAGTCCTCCGAGTCGACGAACCAGCTCACGGCCCGTAGAGCCGAGCGTGAGCTGCGTGAGGAGAAGGAGAAGTCGCTGCGTATGGAGCGTGAGCTCGAGGGCTGGAAGAGCCTCCGAGATAAGGGCATGGGGGGAGGCGTCACGGGTAGCCCGCGCAGCCGCGTGGGCATGTCGCCGCTCAGGGCGCTGGACGGCAACGAGTCGGTCGAGGTGCCCAGGAGGAAGAGCAGCATTAGCAGAGTGCCCAGCCTGACCAAGGGGTTCCTGTAGACGGTGGTGCTGATGCTGAGGTTCTAGGCATGAGTGGATGAGCCATGTGTGTTATGTATATGGGGGACAGGGCAGGGCAGGGACGGCAGGCAGGCAGGCAGGCAAGCAGGCGTTTTGTTGTTTCTACGGTTTTCCTACGGGGTATTATCTTGGTACTGTTATGCTGTTTATGTCGTTTTCTTGGTCTGTCGGGACGGTTGGGACGGTATGAGGATGTGGTATTGATACTGATGCTTGGGATGGCTTGGGATGGGGGGGGGTAACATGGATATAAGTGTACGTTTATGTTTTTTTGCTTGAATGTTACGGCGAGCCTTGACCTCTACACTGTTGCCTATTATATTGTGAATACTCACGCTGTCATTATAATGAGTTCAAAGCAACGCAGGCAAAGGGCTATCGACAGTACTTTACAAATGCCGAGTTAGCTGACGGTCATCAACATCACATCACTCATTCCATGCAAGTCCAAACTCAATGTTCTTATTCAAGACGTATATGTACATGGTAGTATATAGACCTCGTTATACAAAGGGGGCTGTTTTGCTATAAAAAAGAATGCAGTAGTAAATGATAAAAACGAAAATGTAGTAGTGAATGACTAAACAGACGAGTGTGTGGGTGCTCACTCCTGGTGCAGATGAGACGTAGATGCAGATGCAGGTGTAGCCTTCTTCTCAACGACACCATCAAGGGACTGTGTGGCGACGGGGGCTGCTGGCTGCAGCGCTGGCTGAGGTGGTGACGAGGCCTCCTCGGCCAAATGATGCATCACACCATTGGCATTGACGTTGCTGGTCTCGACAATGGGGGACGACAGGGTGGCCAGCGAGTCGAGGGCGACCTGCTTGTCGCGGATGATTCTAGCAATCTGCTCACGAGCAATGTGCTGGCGGACCTGGGGGTCTGGAGATGAGGGGGGGCGCGGGTAGTCGTGTGCTGTTGCTGCTGCTGCCCCAGTGGAAGAAGCAGAGGTGATGACGCTGAGGGGCGGGGTGGCACCAGCGCTGCCGCTGACACTGCCGCTGCCGCCGGTGATGCTGGCCGGGGTGGGCCGTGCGGCCGAGCCGATGAGACTGTGCTTGCGGACGGCGTAGTACCGGTCGTACTCCTCCTTGGAGTGGCTGGCGTCGGTGAAGGAGTCGAGGGCGTCAAAGACGTGCTGGAAGACCTGGCGGTCGACGTCGCGGGCCCAGAGGAAGTCGAGGTGCTCGTAGTGGGGGATCTCGGTGGCGACGGTCTGGGCGGGCAGCTCGCGGAGCATGGCGCGGATGTCGACGAGGGAGTCGGAGCCGCCGTAGACGAGGACGACGGGGGTGCGGATGTTGCGCGTGGGGTACTTGGCCACCTTGCTGAACTTGCGGGAGCCCGTGACGCTCATGGGCTGGTGGACGTCGTCGTCGTACATCTGGAAGGACTTGTTGCGGATGATCTGGAACCAGTGGACGACCGACTTGGTGCTGGTGAAGGAGTACAGGTGTGGGTAGGCTGCCAGCTTCTGCGAGACGCTGATGTTGGCGGTGCGCCAGTTGAACAGGAAGGCCAGCCCCATGTCGATCAGCCGGCAGAACAGGGGCGGGTACAGGATCGTCTCCCACATGGTGGCCGACGACAGGATCGAGCGCCGGCCGAACATGAGGAAGAGGACCTGCGGCGACGCCTTGACCAGTGAGTCAACGATGCCGTTAGACAGGCCCGCGGGCGCCATGGCGGGGGCCAGCGCGATGAAGACGTTGACCTTTTGGTTGAGCGTCGGGTGGATGGCCAGCGTGGCGAAGGCCTGGGCGGTGCCCTGCGAGAAGCCAATGTACGACAGCGAGGCCTGCTGCGTCGTGTCGAGGATGTACTCGATCGTGTTGGGGATGTCGTGGAAGGCGAACTCGTCAATGGAGAAGTCCCAGAAGTCGACGGACGTGGGGGAGCTGTGGATGGACTTTTTGGAGTACTTGTTGCCGCGGTTGTTGCCAAACTAGAGCAATGTTAGCTGAGAGCCCTCGAGAATGAAAAATTGGGGGCCGGCAGCTGTGTGCGTGTGAACATACCCAGACATCGAATCCTCGCTCGACTAGCTCAAAGGGCAGGCATCGCTCCTTGTCCGTCATGCAAACCCAGACCTCCGAGTTCATGAGCAGTCCATGGTGAAGGTAGGCGACCCTCTTCCGGGTGCTCCCAGGGCCACTATTGACGGGCTGACCCTCCTCACCTCGCCTCCACTGCAGACGGTGCACGCCGAGGAGGAAGCCATCCTTTGTCTGGACAATATGCTCCTCTGCCTCGTATCCCCAAAGTCGACACAGCTCAACGAAGTCGGCGGCATCGCGAATCGACGTCGATGTTGCTGTTGGTATTGGTCAGTGCGCGCTCTCTCGAAACAAGGGGTACTCTTGGTATATGGCAGACATACCCTTCTTCCTGTTCTCAGCTCTCGACTGAGCAGACGAAGCGAGGTAGTTAAACAAGCGTCGCGAAGCTCGGTAGAAGAGATTGACGAGGAAGTTTGCTATATGCGCGGGTCGGGTCAGTTCAGCCCTGCTACATCAATGTCTCAGAATTTCTCCCTTGCATGTGAAGGACGTACGCAGAGCCAGCGTCGACACGCGGATGATGGCCTCGAGACCGACGAGAAGAAACGACCCCACGAGCGAGATGAACTCGGTGCTACCAGACATGTCGGATATTAGTAACACGCGACACGAGATGGGGAGGGGGCCTGGATGGTGATAGATGACAGTCGCATATCCCAGGGCAGAGAACACGAGGGCGCAGGCAGGCAGGCAGGCAAACTCACGGGCGCAGCCTCCCGAGAAACGGGACGGGCATGACGACACGATCAGACCAACGGGAGGGAAGCGTGCGGTAGGGCAGAGGGAAGTGCAAATAAGGTTAATGGGCTAGTTGGGGTGCCATTTCCGGAGGCGAACAATGATTCTGTGACGTTTGTGTTTGTTGTCTGCGCGCGCCGAGAGAGAGTTGTACAAGCGTCATCCATCACAGGGCGAGACAGAGGGGGGCAAAAGGCGACGGATGACTGATGTCACATGCTTTCGCTCTTTCGCTCCCTGTCCAATGTCAATTAATTATGCGCGTTGGCCCCGCAGCGATTGACCAACGGCCTGCAGAAGATGTACACGGGTTGACGGGCTGGCGGGTTGACGGGCGCCCGATATTGTTGTCAAGCCACATTTTGGGCTGTTGTCAGCCACAGTTGTGATTACCAAGGCACAACGCCACAGACCCTGAGTTTTTTTTCTAGACTGACCAATCAGACACGTCGGAAAAGTCGCCTGACGAGGCCTTCAATTCGATCGAGTCCATTGCTCTGCTGCGAGATTGCCCATCCCATCCGACATCACATCACCCAGTACGATCTGCATCTCCAACCGTCAAGATGCCGAGCTCCTGCCAAGAACTGCGTACGTTTATATCTCCCACACACCACCCTGTCTGCGTCTGTGCTAACTGTGCTGCCCCGTAGGCGACGCCCTGGCTCGATGCCTCCAGCAATCCGACTGCGTCATGGTCCAGCGCAACTCGGCAGCCGACTGCCTCCGCGAGCCCCTGGTGGATACCCTCCCGCTCGAGTGCCGGCAGCTCAAGAAGGGCTTCGGCGAGTGCAAGCGCGGGCTGGTCGACATGCGCAAGCGGTTCCGGGGCAACATGCCGGTGGCGTACCGCACCGTCGACTCGACCGAGGCCGGCAAGGGGTACCAGCTGTACGCGGGCAAGGCGGCGTTTGCGGGCGGCGTCAAGGAGACGAGCGGCAACGAGCCGATACCCAAGGACTGGAGGGATATCGAAAACGAGCAGTACCAGCTTGAGCTGATGAGGCAGCAGCAGCAGGCGCAGCAGGAGCAGCAGCAGAATGGGTCCAAGTGACGGATGCCGTGCTGAGTTTGCTCCCCTGCACAGATGCGCTCTCTGATCTGTGCTCCGGTCTGCGTGCGGCGTTGGGTTGATATTCTCTTTCCTCTTGCATAGCTTCTGTCTTTTGTTCTTTGTTTGGTTGTTCCGCCACGGGACGGGCGGACTGTTGTACGATATTTACCTCTGTTCCTGTACGAGCTCTGTACGAGTAATACACATCTGTATGATACACCCGGGTATATTGAATATGGCATGGTCCCTGCCGGGGGCCTCCTGCGGAGAGCTTCGCTGCGCTCGCAGACGGACCGTGTTGAACATGTCTCGTGCACGTGATCGAAGCCAAGTGCCCAGGCGATACGAAAAGGGCTACGGAGTACTCCGTACAGCCTACAGAGTACGGAGTACGGAGTACAAGACAACAATGGCGAGCCAAGCAAAGGCAGCGGGAGACTAATTTCAACAGGGCAGATAAGTACGACGCGCCGCATCTTGGCTGCAGTGTGCACGCACAGCACAGCCCAGTATACGAGTAATACGGAGCAATACGGAGTAAGCAGCCGGTGGCCCGCCGCCCCATATCTCCATCTCTCCAAGACTCCATGTCAGAGTCTCCATGTCAGAGTCTCCATAGTACATGCATGGTCCATGGAGAAAGAGAATACGGGATACGGAGTACGGAGTACGTTGTAATGGTGTTGTGGCCCGTGGGAGTGGCCCGTGGGAGTGGAAGCCAAGATGATCAAAAGTTCAGACTGCTCGTGCTTGTATCAAGTTGAATGCTAAATCGCGAATGAAGTGGATGGATTGGACTAGACGACCTTGGATTGGTGGTACCTGCCATTTGAACAAGCTTTACGGGACAGGGCAGGGACCATGTCGACAAGACTCGAGATAGACTTGACAGCCACTGTGATGTTATTCCCGTTGCAGAGTTTTGAACGGAGTACGAGGATCCGAACAGGTTCTCAACACTTGCCTTAAGACTACGGAACTACTATCTATTTGCACACTACGGAGAACGGACTGCAGACGGATAGGGGACTACTAGTACGCGCGTTGCAGGGGATGAATCCTCTGTGGCGTCCCTTTTCTTTTGAGGATTACGGCCCAACCAATCTTTTGCCGATGGGGCCGGTTACTGGCCAGTGGCCACCGGTCAACACGGCAATATCACCAGAAGAATGCGCCATCACACTCCATACAGAGTAGATGGGAAGTGCATCTGAACAGGTAGTTTTCGTTGAGCACTTGATGCTAAACTACGTCTTTTTATAGAGTAATACGGAGTAATCCTCGTGGTTGTGGTGTTACAACCTATCAATACCGGTCGCATTACACACGTAATCGTCACCCTCAACCGTTGCCATCCAACCGCCCAACTGGCAACCGCCGTCTCAGATTGCGCGTAACGCCGTCTTGTCCAATCAGCCACGGCCCACCCCCGATCAACCCGGTCCATCCTCAAACGTTGCGGCTGCACTGTAACTAGCTGTGCTGCAGCAAAGTGCAAAGTGCAAAGTGCAGACTCTGTGCGGCAGAGGCAAAGAGGGTAAGGGGCAGTGCGCGTCGATCATCACGCAACATATGAATCTGCACCTTGTTGGTTGTATGAGAATTGGGACAAACACATGTCCCTGCTTGGCTTTAAGCAACAACCATAATTCGTATAGTTGGTACTCGTATGGTGTGCAAGTGTCAAAGCACGGGAACTGGTGCCTTGGCCTTTGCTTGGCTTTGCCTGCCAACTGGGACACCACTGTATTTAAAAAAGCTTGTTGCTGGAGGGCCGGACAAGGCACGGGTATAGACCATGGTACATACATGTACGAGTATTGCAGGCTGACGCAAGCGGGCGCGCTTATGCTGTATTGACAGCGACTCGTTGTCAACTCTCTTCCATTAGCACGACTAACCAGTGTATCGCTTTGACTTTGACTTTGGGTCTTTAACGTCGAAATGGCATCACTTGACAGTCTGCAAACATCCTACTAGTACTCAGTAGTATGGGATGTATGTGAATTCAATACTACCTGCTATACTCGTAGTATTCCGTAGATAACCGACATCCGACCTTGGAAATTGGCCTTGTGCCGTCTTACTCCATTGGGTCTAATCTCGACAATCCTGAGGGAATAGTAGTAGTACTAATAGTACGTATACTCGTAAGTACGAAGTAATACAGCGGATAGGACAACAGATGGGTGGACCAACAGAGGGACGAGCCCACCTCAGTATTACGACGGGTACGAGCACACGAGCACGAACACACGAGCATTACGAGTACACATACGAATCCAAGGGCACAGGAGAATGGAGAATAGAGAGAAAGTACATTAACCAAATAGCAAAGAGTACAAGAGTATAGGTACAGTAAGTACAGTGAGTACGAAGGAGTACATGCAGTATCCCATGTGCCACGCGTTAAATCTGCCGCACTACTCGTGCACACTCGCCTGCTGCACTCGCAATCTCGCACCTTCCCCGAGTAATACTTGCACTTGCACTCTTGTTTGGTCGCGTGCCTTTTGCTTACGCCTCTCTCTCTCTCTTCTGCCCCCCTTCTCCATTCTCTTAACCTCTCCATCCTTTTTCCTTCCCCTTTGTTCATCCCCAATCATTCTGCCTGTCTGTCTTTTTCTCCTCTTCTCCTTTGCTTCTCCATTCTTCCTTCAGACAAAACATACGCGTGCTCCATCTCCTTTTTCGCATCGCCTCCATCTTCCGCCCCCGAGACATCCCACACAAAACATTTCCCGCCTCAGGACCTGCCAGCCTAAATCCACCCACCAACCTTTTTTCACTAACCCTTTTCCGCCCGGTCCCGCCCCCGTCGTCGTCATCAAGTATCGAGGTACTCACCGCACGATTCGGCACCACCATAACCGCACGACTCCATACCACTGCGACTAAGGAACTAAGCAACATCAACTACTACTCCGACTAAACTCCTGCCCACTCCTTCAACAACAAAATCTCCCTTCCCTTGGGCACACCGAATCAAACAAAGGGGTCTTCACCCTCTTCTCTCTCTCTCCTTCTCTCTTTCAGAGACTCGCACACGACACATGCCAACATGTTAAAAGGCACCATCTCAGCCTCGCAGCGCCGTCTGTTCGTCCTAGCCGCCACCTTCTTCTTCGTCGGCAGCGTCTACTACTGCACATCGCGACTCGTCTCCGCCTCCTTCGAACCCCAGACCATATCCGACTCGCCCACATCATCCGACAAGGAGTCCTCCTCTGATAAGCAGTCCGAGTCCTCGGACAAATCATACAAAGATGTCAAGCTCGGCCACGCCGACCTCCCTATGGGCTACGACCTGAGCGGCCGTCCCCCGCTAGACGACCTGGTCACCATGCGCGCCCTGCCCTCGGACATGGTGCCCACCATCGCCAACGGCCGCCGCCTGATTGTCGTCGGCGACATCCACGGCATGGATGCCGAGCTGTCCTCTCTGCTCCACAAGGTAGGCCACGACCCGGCCCGCGACCACGTCGTCGCCACGGGCGACGTCATTGGAAAGGGCGCCGCCTCGCCCGCCGTCGTCGACCGCCTCATCGACCTCAACGCCACCGCCGTCCGCGGCAACTGGGAGGACCGCGTCCTGCTCACCCGCCGCGAGTCCGAGGGCCGCTTTGGCGTCTCCGCCGACCTCGAGGGTCAGACGCCCCTCGCCGATGACCACCGCGGCCAGGCCGACCACGCCGCCGTCGCCCGCACTCTCTCCGAGGACCAGATCGCCTGGCTCGACAGGCTGCCCGTCGTTCTGACGGTCGACCAGCTCCAGCTCGCCGTCGTCCACGCCGGCCTCGTCCCCGGTATCGACCTCGACATGCAGGACCCCGCCGCCGTCATGAACATGCGCACCGTCATCTACCCGCGTGTCACCCTGCGCGCCAAGGCAGGCGAGGACCCGAGAATCCTTCCCCGCGACGAGGTCCCCGAGGACGCCCCCGAAGCCGAGCCCGAGCACGCCACAGCCCCCATCGTTCCCGCCTCTTCCGTTGCTGCCGACACCGCTGCCCCCTCGGCCGCTACTGCTACTACCGCTGCTCCCTCGGCTGCCGCTTCCTCGGCTGCTCCCGAGCCCGAGGAGGAGGACGACGGTGCACCCACCCTCGAATCGCCCCTCGAAAAGGATCAGGGCGACCAAGACGATATCGACACCTCCGACATTACCTTTGACAGGCAGATTGCCGTCCCCTCGGACCACACCCACGGCGACCGCTGGGACGACGCCTGGTCCGCCTACCAGCGCCGCCTCGCCCGCCCGGACCGCCGCCACGTGTTCTACGGCCACGACTCCAAGAGCGGCTACATCGAGACCAACTACACCATCGGCCTCGACTCGGGCTGCTACAAGGGCGGAGCGCTGAGCGCCCTCATCATCGAGGCCGATGTCCAGGGGCAGGGGACCAGGCCTTTCAAGCACACCCTTATGCAGGTCGAGTGCAAGACGACTTGATCCACACAGCCTGGGCTGTCTATCCACACACGCGCATATTGATACCATACCATGTATTTTATATCCCCAGCATTTTAAAGCGGGAAGAGGAAGAAGAGCTGCATTGCGCAACTTTGGATTTTCATTTTTAGGTCTTTTTCTCCTTTGGTTTTATTTCTTTTTTTGTTTCTTTTTTCCTTTTATTCCCTGTCTTATCCCGGTTGGCAAGTTTTATTGTTCGTTGCATACGTCAATGAAAATGGGCGTTTGGTTGTTGTTTTTTTACACACTTGGCATATTGGAATCATGATGACACAAAAAAGACAGGATCATCTCTAGCTTTAGCTCCAGCTCTACTTTATATATCCTATGAGTACATATACAAGACATGGCTTTATAAGAAGACGAAGAAGAAGAAGTGACAGGGACAGAATAAGAACAAAAGGCCATGACTACGTGCATGGCTTATATATACAGAACAAATGTAAACGTGCATGTCAATGACAAGGCGGGTACCACGTTGACAGCAAAGAATGGAAGCGGGAAGAACAGAAGAGGAAAGAACGGTGGGTGGTGCCTACCTTACCACCCCTGGCACACAGCATCGACGCTCCCCTCAGTGAGACGGAGAACCTGGTAGTTGCTGTTGTAGATACCATTAGGGCATCCATCCGAGACGCACATGCCCCCCGTGGCAGTAAACACGACACTACCAGAGGCATCCTTGACGACGACGCGCTGGGCACCGCTCTTGATGCTGCCGTTGCCAGAGCCGTAGTTGAGCCCTGCAACAAGATCGACCGACTTGTCGCCGTCGCCGCCCTCCACGACAGCCGTGTACCCCTCGCCTGCATCCGGGCTGAGCACGACGGCCCAGTAGAGCGCGTTGGCGGCGTCGTCGGTGAAGCCCGAGGGCTTGCTGTCAGAGGGGCAGCTGACCGAGTCGACGAGGATGGTCTTGTACCAGGCCGCACCGACGGCGACGGCGTCAGATCCGTGAGGCCGCATGGCCGACTTGTCGTCGCCGTTGCGGAAGGCGTCGGCAAAGGAGGCGACGAGGGGCTGCCACCCGCTGTGGTCCCACTTGTCCTGCGTGGCGTACAGGGCGGGTGCCGGGTCGGAGTTGGCCTCGGGCCAGAGGGTGCCGATGTAGTGCGACTCCGGACCGTCGTTCCAGGTCTGGACCTGGACGAAGTCGGGCTGGGGGGTCATGCTGAGGATGCCATCCATGCGCTTCACCAGGTTGAGACCGCCCTGGCGGTACACGTTGGCGCCGTAGGCGTCCTTGTACTGCAGGCTGCTCAGGCCCATCATGTAGCTCTTGGAGTGGGAGGCTGCGGCCGTCATGACGGTCGCGTCGGCGCTCACGTCGCCGGCCTCGACGCCGCCGCCGCTGGCCGGCCACGCAGACTCCCAGCTGAAGACGCCGTCTACCACGGGACCCCAGTAGTCCCACCACGCGTCCGCGCCGTCGTAGTACCCGTCTGTGTCGTCGACGTCGGGCACGAAGAAGAGGTCGTTGCCCAGGCTGGTGCGCCAGCTGGTCCACCGGTCGCTGTCGAAGCCGCCGGATGAGAAGGTGCTGATCAGCGCCTTGTCGTCCACCTGGTAGTAGGCTGAGCTGGCCTTGTAGGCATCCCAGATCCACTTGTAGTCGTCGGGACCGTTGCAGCTCTTGCCGCCGCCGGCGCAGCTGCCACCTGAGGCGGACAGGTCCATCGAGATGAAGAGCTTGAAGCCTACGGACTCGGCGTGCGTGAAGAGGTGGTCGAGCGACGTGGAGACCATATCCAGGGTTGCGTCGCCGACGTTGAGAACGAAGGCGTCGATGCCGAGGCTCATGGCGTCGTCAATGTCCTTCTGGGCGTGCTCATCTGTGACGGTGCCGAGCTGTAGAAGTCAGTATCGCACTTGAGCACATGTGTTATGTTGGTGGATTATGCATACCATGTAGTGCGAGAAGACGGCCTTGGATTCGGCTAGTCGGGCTAGACTGGCACCGGCCACGAGGGCCTGGAGAAGACGGGAGGACATGGTCATGGTGACGGGTTGAGGAGTGTTGGATGGGTTGTCTTGGATGCAGATCCTGGTGGTTAGATGCGCGCGCGGTCTTTATCTTTATACTATGTGCTCGGGTCACGAAGCTGTCTGTATTGATCACGGCCAGCCTCATATCTATGCCTTGGGACCCGGACCCTGCCGTCTATGTGTGGAGTCGCATCCTGTCAGATATTACTCTCTGGTATTATCGGATGTCCGATAGACTCTAGAACAGGAACGGGACTAATCTTGTCTCTGCAGAAGGTGATGACTGAGCGCCTACTCTTTTCCGAGTCTCAGCCCTAGCCGCGGCCATCGCCAATAACGTCCGACAGCTTGCATGAGTAGAAAGCCTTAATGAGTACCACGTTGCAGCTGTGGCAGGGCAATCAATGGATGGAAACTGCCGACCCACTGGAACACTCCCTCTCAATCCGCCAGGAACCGGCTTCTGTCTGTCTTCTGACAGGCTTCTGGTCGTGTTGACGGTAGACTCGGAGGGGAAGCGTCGGCATATCCCATGTGGGATGTGCGTGTAAGTGGCGTGTTGGTGCCAGACTACATACATGCATACATGTATTACAGGTAATAGAGACGGGTGGTGAATCCTTTAACCGGCTGCTGGGGATTGCAGCGATGCAGCCGTGAAACGTCCAATGCCGCATTATCAAGGCTTCACGAGTTTACAGAGTGAAGGTTGCAATATATTCTAAGCTGCTCCTTCCTCATCCTCACTTGGCGCCTTCCTTCGATCGCACCTTCCCAATCGGGTATACATACTACAGTAGTCCGGGAGAGCCGCGCTGCAATTGATGATACCCTGTATTACCTGAGATGTTCTGGGATGCTTTGAGATCTTGTCGATTGCCGTCGCGCGGCTGTTTCCCCGGAATACGGAAATTTAAAAAGGATGATTAGACGCTGGTCGTCATCCTGAATGGCGAGATTTCATCTATATAAGTTGGTTTGCGTGGATGTAATGCTGTAGTCTCCTTCCTCTTCTGTATTTGAGGATTCTCTTACTGGGCTATTGTCAACGCCCGCTCTTCACCAAGCCACCAGGGATACTAACGCAAAAATAACACCCTGACAGCAGATACGCCACTTTCGTCAAGGGGGAAAGTAAGAATAAGAAAATAAAGAGCAAGAACACCAGGGGAAGCAAAGGATATATACTGGCGTGTGTTCCCAGTCGTGACCGACCCAACTTGCCGTCTCATCGAACATGACCGAGCTTTACCCGAGACAAGTGAGGGTTCTCCGGAACCGGCAGGGCGGACTATGTGACGCATACTCACATGCAAAGTCGTCATATCGTTCCATGCTGGCAATCATAGATAGACTCATCAGTCAGAACAACAATACATCAAGTTGGACCAACATTGAAATTCCCAAGCAAAGATGGCCCTCTGATATAGTACCACTAGAGCCTAGACGCAGTACTAGTATCGCCTGTCATCGCGCCCCGCGCTGTCGCCAAATTCTGAAGCCTCTGATTGGCTGGTTCCTCTCGAACTACATCTCGGAACCCGCCCAAGTTTTTTTAACCTTGGCGTCACTTGCATCTTCCAAAAAAAAAAAAACCGCCTCGGTATATCGCTCTCGACAATTCGTCTCTGCACCCGTTCTGGCCTCGGCGAGTGCATTCAAACGTCACTCACATGGGGAAGTCCGTTCTCCTTTCGCCAAGAGGACCACCATATTTCCCTCCGACCAACTTCGCCTCTTGACAACTCCCCGCACCACCGCATTCTACCCCTCCACAACCGACTTCACTGCTGCACGTCCCGCCATCCGCAGCAGCGCCCGCCCGTCATGGCGCACTCGGCCGACAGCCCGGTCAAGCAGCAGCTTGTCGACAAGCTGCCCAAGCGCGTTGGAAGCATTCAGTTTGGTATACAGTAAGTCCGGGACCCGGCCCTCGAATCTGCGCCTGGGACCTCTCTTGCTCACCAGTCACCTCGCAACAGGTCCAACCAGGACATTGCTAGCCAAGCCGTGGTTGAAATCTCGGATCGCCTACTCTACGACATCGAAAACAACCGCGCCCCATACCGACACGGTCCGCTTGACTCTCGACTGGTGCGTTGTCTCCCGCCATAACTTTGTCATTGCATCTTCGTTTAAGTGAGGCACTGGGAAACTAACACAGTCTTGGTCGTCAATCTAGGGAACGTCAAGCAAGATTGGAGAATGCGCCACATGCCATGAATCGTTACAGGACTGCAGCGGCCATTTCGGCTTCATCCGCCTTCCGTTGCCTGCCTTCCACGTGGGCTACCTGCGCTTCATCATCTCGATCCTCCAGGAAATTTGCAAGGTACTGTTCGACCGGATCAGAAACCGTAATGTCAAGTCCCTTATGTGCTAACCTGGGATAATAGGACTGTGGCCGCGTGCTGCTCGAGGAACCCGACAGGCGGCAGTTCCTCAAGGAGCTGAGGCGACCTATGGACAACTTGCGCCGCACCCAGATCTGTAAGAGGATCAACCAGCAGTGCCGCAAGGCCAAGACCTGCCCCTACTGCGGATCCGTCAACGGCCAGATTCGCAAGGTCGGCGTCCTCAAGCTGCTGCACGACAAGTTTGTGTCCTTCAACAAGTCGACATCGGCCAAGAAGGTCGCTCCCGAGAGCAAGATCAAGTTCCAGAACTCCTTTGGCGAGGCCAGGCAAGCGAACCCCGAACTGGACAAGCATCTGCGCAAGGCCATGGAGGACCTGAACCCTCTCCGGGTCCTGAACCTCTTCAAGATGATCAGCCCTACCGACTGCGAGCTGCTAGGCTTGGACCCAACCAAGGGCCGCCCGGAAATGTTCATCTGGCAGTTCCTGCCGGCCCCTCCGGTCTGTGTACGGCCGTCTGTGGCCCAGGAGAACGCTAGCAACGAAGACGACATCACCACCAAGCTGGCTGATATCGTCTGGGTCAGCGGTATGATCCGCTCGGCCCTCCAGAAGGGCTCCGCCATCCAGACCATCATGGAGCAGTGGGAGTACCTCCAGACCCAGATCACCATGTACGTCAACAGCGACGTACCTGGGCTGCAGCAACCCGGCTTCGGAAAGCCCATCAGGGGCTTCTGTCAGAGGCTCAAGGGAAAGCAGGGCCGATTCCGCGGCAACCTTTCCGGAAAGCGAGTCGACTTCTCCGGCCGCACCGTCATTTCGCCAGATCCCAACCTGGGTATCAACGAAGTGGCTGTCCCCATACTTGTCGCCCGCAACCTCACATACCCGGAGCGAGTCCAGCGCCAGAACATCGAGAAGCTACGGCAGTGCATCAGGAATGGCCCCACGGTCTGGCCCGGAGCGCAGCAGGTTCTCAAGCAGGAGGATGGCGGATACAAGATGTCTCTCCGGTTCGGTAACCGAGACATGGTTGCCAAGAACCTTACCATTGGAGATGTCGTCGAGCGCCATCTTGAAGACGGCGACATTGTCCTGTTCAACCGTCAGCCTTCCCTGCACAAGCTGAGTATCATGAGCCACGTCGTCAAGGTCCGTCCGTGGAAGACATTCCGCCTCAACGAGTGTGTGTGCAACCCGTACAACGCCGACTTTGACGGCGACGAGATGAACCTGCACGTCCCGCAAACCGAGGAAGCCCGCACAGAAGCCATCGAGCTGATGGGCGTCAAACACAACCTTGCGACACCAAAGAACGGACAGCCCATCATTGCCGCCACCCAGGACTTCATCACGGCCGCGTTCCTGCTGAGCGCCAAGGACATGTTCTTCGACCGCAAGACGTTTAGCTACATGTGTATGCACATGCTCGACGGCAAGGTCCATCTCGACCTTCCGCCGCCGGCAATTATCGCCCCCGCCGCACTGTGGACAGGCAAGCAGCTCTTCAACGTGCTCATGCGCCCCAACAAGGAGTCGCCCGTCCTCGTCAACCTCGATGCCAAGGGAAAGAACTACAGGGCCCGGGCAGGCAGGTGTCCCGACATGGACCCTGACGATGATTACATCGTCATCCGGAATTCCGAGGTCATGTGTGGGCAGGTGGACAAGGCCATCGTCGGAGACGGCAAGAAAGACTCCATCTTCTACGTCATTCTGCGTGACTACGGGCCCGATTATGCCGTCGGCGCCATGAACCGTCTGGCGAAGCTGTGTGCGAGAGCGCTTTCGAACCGGGGTTTCTCCATCGGTGTAGGCGACGTCTTCCCCACTGCAAGCCTCACGGCGGCAAAGGAGAAGCTGGTGTCTGCTGGTTACGACCAGTCCGACGAGCTCATTGAGCAGTTCAAGTCGGGCAAGCTCACAAAGTCTCCCGGTTGCAACCTGGAACAGACTCTGGAGAACTCCATCTCGGGTATCCTCAGTAAGATTCGACAGCAGGCTGGTGACTACTGTATCGAGACCCTCAGTCGTCACAACGCACCTCTGGTCATGGCCAAGTCCGGATCCAAGGGTTCGACCATCAACGTCGCGCAGATGGTTGCTCTTGTGGGTCAGCAAATTATCGGTGGTGAGCGTGTGCCGGATGGTTTCCAGGACCGCAGTCTGCCGCATTTCCACAAGAATGCTCGTCAGCCCCCTTCCAAGGGTTTCATCAAGAACAGTTTCTACAACGGACTCTACCCCACCGAGTTCCTCTTCCACGCCATCTCTGGCCGAGAGGGTCTGGTCGATACGGCTGTCAAGACTGCCGAGACTGGATACATGTCGCGCCGGCTGATGAAGTCGCTGGAGGATCTGTCTGTCCAGTACGACGACACGGTCCGCACGTCCAGCAGCACCGTTGTGCAGTTCCAGTACGGAGCCGACAGACTGGACCCGGTGGACATGGAAGGCTCGGGAAGCCCGGTCAACTTCCTGCGCACCTGGACCCACGCCGAGAGCATCACATGGGACAACAACGAGCGGTCACTCTCGCCCGACGAGATCCGAAGCGTTTGCGATGGTATCCTCGAGGGCGAGAGGAAACGACTACCCCGCAAAGGTCTCCTGCACGGCGAAGAACTTGGCTACGAGGATGTCAGCGACTATGCCGTCGATGAGCACGAGGGTGGGCGACGATTCCTCAAGTCGATCGAGAGCCACGTCGAGGGCCTGGCGTCCAAGGTGTCGCGTGTCAGGAAGCTGGCGGGCATCGAGGACACCAACACGGTGCTCGGACCGGAGGGAGACCACGCCGAACGGACAGCCAAGGTGTCGGCATCGGCGCTCATTCTGTTCGTCAAGCTCTGCCTCCAAAAGTACAAGAAGGCTCACGTGGAGCCTGGATACGCCATTGGTGCGGTCGGAGCGCAGTCGATTGGTGAGCCGGGCACGCAGATGACGCTCAAGACGTTCCATTTTGCTGGTGTCGCCGGTATGAGTATGACACAGGGTGTGCCGCGTATCAAGGAGATTATCAACGCGTCCAAGGTCATCAGTACACCCATCATCACGTGCCCGCTGCTCAACATCTACCAGATCGAGGCGGCCAAGATGGTCAAGGGCCGGGTGGAGAAGACACTGCTGGTGGACGTGCTGCAGTCGGTGGAGGACGAGTGGCGCACCAGCGAAGGCAACATCATCCTGTGGATCGACATGGAGGCGCTGGCAGGACTTCACCTGGGCATCGGAGTTTACGACATTGCGCAGGTCATCTGCCGGGCGCGCAAGCTCAAGGTGTCGGCGAGCGACATCTCGGTGGGCCCCGGGCGGATCGCGATCCGGCTGGGAAGCTCGAGCGATCTGGGGTCGAGCAGCCGGAGCTCCAAGGCGGCGGAGGCGGCGGGCGGAAGCGACCTGCTGGTGCGGGCCAACTTCCTCCGGCGCGCACTGCCGACGCTGGCCATCTCGGGATACGCTCAGGCGACGCGTGCGCTGATCGAGACGTCGGAGGCGAGCACGTACCGAGTCATGGTGGAGGGGTATGGCCTGCGCGAGTGCATGGGCACCGAGGGCGTGGTGGGCACGCAGGTGCGGACCAACAGCGTCATGGAGGCGGCCGACGTGCTGGGCATCGAGTCGGCGCGCACCACCATCGCCGACGAGATGAACAGCGTCATGGGCAACATGGGCATCGACCACCGCCACATGGAGCTGCTGGCCGACGCCATGACCTTCAAGGGCGAGGTGCTGGGCATCACGCGCTTCGGCCTGTCCAAGATGCGCGACAGCGTGCTCCACCTCGCCTCGTTCGAGAAGACGCCCGACCACCTGTTCGAAGCCGCCGCCGCCATGAAGACGGACCGCATCGAGGGTGTCAGCGAGAGCATCATCATGGGCCAGGCCATGGGCATCGGCACGGGCGCCTTCCAGGTCGTCCGCAGGCTGGGTATCCAGCCCAGCCAGCTCAAGCAGAGGCCTACCCTCTTTGAGGATGCGTGGAACGCTGGCGTCAAGGCCAGGAGGAAGACGGGCAGGGCCGCTATCGCCGTCTAGACTTGCAGCACTGGCATGGTAGGTGCTCAGGTGTGCAGGGTGTGCATTGTTGATCTTGTAAGATGATATCCATTAGCTGTATGTATGTGCCTCTTGAATAATACAATACGTTCATGACAATTATACTTGATTCACTGTCCGATGATAACTATTATTTGCATTGCCTCCGGCGGCCCTGCCGGGGGCTGTCCTCGCTTCGCTCGCCTGTGCTTGTTAAGCGGTGATGTGTTCACTTGTATTGGGAGTTGGAGAGCAATAGGTATGCGGTGTCATAATCGTGATCTCGTATACTAAAAGAAAATAAACCAAGAAGAAAACGATCTGGTCTGTAGAATCCAATCTGTAGACTCCATGTGGCCCTCCGTCTCAAACTACCAGGCAGATCCCCCCTTAGTGCCTCGAGCGACGAGAAGACCCCTTGTGCTTCTTGCTGCTCCTACTCCGACTGCCACTCCTACTACCACTCCGCTTCGACGAGGAAGCGAAGCTGCTCGGCAGGCGACACCCCTCATCGTCCGAGTCGTACAGCGGCGACAGCGGCTCATCATCATCCAGATGCAGATCGACCCTCGCGTTCGCCAACTCGATAGCCCGATCCCTATCGCGCTCCGCCCAGTCCCTCGCATTGCGGTAGGCCGAGACACCACTCCTAAAGGAGTCGTAGTCGCCCGTGAGGGACCACGAGCCGACGCGGGACATGCAGTACTCGGCCCCGGAGTCAGAGTCGGAGTAGGAGGCGGGCCCCTCGCGCTCGAGCCTGTGCGTGGCGTACATGTCCAGCTTGCCGTCCTGGTAGGTGCACCCGAGCGTGTGGGCGTCCAGGTCGTCGTCGTTCTCGAAGTGCACCCTGGGCCGGCGGTAGTCGCGCAGAGCCCTCTGCCCACGCTCCCCGAGGGCCATGTCGTACATGAGCTGGCGGCGGGCGACGGCGGGGGACCCGTCCGGGCCTTTGAGCTCGGCGAAGAAGTTGGGCGCGACGGGCAGGCTGTCCTGCGTGGTGGGCCGGACGCGGCTCGAAAGCTCGCGCCGGACACGGCGGTTGAGCTTCTCGGGCCTGGCCCCATGGTAGATGTCCGGGCTGGCCTTGGAGAGCTTCGTCTCGCCGGCTATGTCGTCGAGGTTGGCGAAGCGGACCTGCCGCCCGCGGGACTTCTTGTCGCGCGCCTTGCCCTCGACGGTCGGGAACACGTCGGCCGTGATGTCGCTCTCCTTGGCGGCCGCCGCCTCGGCGGCCTGGAAGTCGGCGAAGTCGTCCTGTGAGAAGCGCGAGGGCGACAGCGACCGCCGCGGCGAGCGGAGGCTGCTCCTTATGTCCTCCATGTTCGACGGCGGCGACAGCAGGCTGCCGCTAGAGCGCGTCTTCCACCGGTCCGGGTAGATCCCTTGGCTGATCAGCCGGCGCTCAAACTCCTGCTTGTACGGTCCTACGAGCCCCCCGGCTGTTGCGATTTCAAAGGCGGCGCTCGACCTGCTCGACTTGCTTGACCTGCTTCGCGAGCTCCGCGACTCATGGCGTCGTCGCTCCTGTCCGAGACCTAGGTAGGTAGGCTTCTCGTCATACTACGCTTGCGAGTTAGAACTGACTGACGTGGCTCAAGACGGGATTGGGAAGGAGGCAGGCGTATATACCGCTGCCAGCTCTTCGAGCTTCACGTCCAGACTGTCGTAGGACCCAAGTCGAAGTTTCCGGTCAATGCCGCGGTAGTAATCGTCGTCCATGCTGGGCAGTCAAGTAGCCGGATGGCCAGACCCGGTGTTGTGCGAGAGGGAGAGCAGTCGCAAAGTCGACGCTTCAGTGTAGAGCAATTGGACGATGACGACCTGTCCTGAGCGTGTGGCAAACCGGCACAAGGCAGAATTACACTCTCGCGTCCAGACGACTCCTTATATCTCCCTCTGTACACCTTGCCTCGAAGCTCGGCGGCGGCTAAGCATCCCATCCCACTGCCCATCGGCGTCTCGCCCTGCGACCCCTGCCCCCAGAGCGCAGAATAGCACGGCATGACACGACTGACTCCAACCCGGGTCGCCTACATGCGACCAGAGCAACACATGACGAGCCATCTATCGCGGCCATCCTCTGCTGCCTGGGCTGTGCTATGCTGTGCAACCATCGTCAATTATGCGATGCCATGTCAGGGGCGAAACATGGCCCGGCGGCTATGGCCGCTCTCGACGCGGCCTCGCCGAGAACAGAGGGCTGTGCAGACCGGACAGTGTCAGCAATCCATCACCTGGTCAGGAACGGCAAGGCTGAAAAGTACGAGACTCAAAAAAGAATAGCCCAGGCCTGTTTCGTCAGATCTGTCCGCCTTGTCAAATAAAGCATCAATTTACATGTATGCCGTCATTTTCATATCTGGACTGTGTAAGTGTAGATGTGGAAGGCAGGTTGGTATTATTACTAGCAGATTGCACTGCACCCGCTCTCGCTTGTGGGGGGTTTGTCTGGTCTGCAGCCACCGACGCGCGCGTCTGTATAAGCGCCTCGCCTTGCCTTGCTGGTGAAACGGACTGTCTCTCTGCATATACTAATGAAGGTATTAGAAGGCAAGAGCCCCGAATGAATGGCTAGGACAGTATGGGCCGGCCAGAAAAAGAGGCCGTTGATCGGCCTACCTAGTCTATTTCAGAACGGCAAATGACTTATCAGAGCATAGCATAGGTACGGAGTAGGCCGGCCAGAGAGGCCGCGTTGATCATCGGCATCAATCCACTTCACGCAGAACGTCAATCATGCGATCAGCGCAGCCACTCACACTGACCGTTCAGGGCACTCCGTATCTCCTTACGGAGTAGTAATAGTCCGCAAGTACGGGCATGAATTAAGTGAGTGACGTTTCATGGCACTCAACTCATCACATGCAGATACATTACAATCATCGCAATCATCTTGTCATTAAGCGCCACTCAGAGTCCTTCTAAAGACTGAAAACAATCTGTTCTTGCTCCTCCCGAGGTCGTGCGGTCGTGCGACAAAGGAGAAAACGAAATTACAACTTGATAGTAAAGAGTGGACGAAATCAGATAAGGGAATCAGACAAAAAACAACGGAACAAATGGGTGGATATTTTTTATTAATTTCTTCATTCTTGTTCATTCATTTTTGGTCTTAAAAAGTGCGGTTCGTCAAATCATCATGGTGGGGACGAGACACTTAAGCAGAGACCTTCTGCTTGATGAGAGCCTTGAGAGTCTCGGCGTCGGCAGCGAACTTGCTGATACCCTCGCGGAGCTTCTCGACGGCCATCTGGTCCTCGTTGAAGTCGAAGCGGAACAGAGCCTCGTCGTTGATGTACGACTTCTTGGGGATGTCGAGCGAGGCGGCCTGGGCAGCGTCGAGCTTCTTGGGGACGGCCTCGGTGGAGCTGACGAGCTCCTCGAGCAGACCGGGCTGTGCAGAAAAGGGTCAGTAGGTGCTTTGATGACAAGATTGGTTTGATAGAAAGGCTGTGGGAACATACGGAGATGGTCAGGTAGTCGCAGCCAGCGAGCTCAGTGATCTCGCCAGTGTTGCGGAAAGAGGCACCCATGACAATGGTGTTGTAGCCGTACTTCTTGTAGTAGTTGAAGATGCTCTTGACAGAGGCCACACCGGGGTCCTCCTCCTTGGAGTAGTCCTTCTTGGTCGAGGCCTTGAACCAGTCAAGGATGCGGCCGACGAAGGGCGAGATGAGGTAGGCGTTGGCCTCAGCGGCGGCAATGGCCTGGGCGGGGGAGAAGAGGAGGGTGAGGTTGGTGTTGATGCCGTGGTCGCGCTGGAGGATCTCGGCGGCCTTGATACCCTCCCAGGTGGAGGCAATCTTGATCAGGACACGGTCCTTGGAGATGCCCTCGTCGGCGTAGAGCTGGGGGGTGTTAGCAACATGGTATTTTTCCTCATCAACGGCTAGTTCCACGACTAGCGCTAGACGGTAAAGCTGAGGCCGGGCAGACGTACCTTGATGATGCGGAGAGCCTTGTCGACGGAGGCCTTGGTGTCGAAGGAGAAACGGGCGTCGACCTCAGTGGAGACCTTGCCGGGGATGATCTTGAGGATCTCCTTGCCGAACTCGACGAGGAGACGGTCGAGGGCCTGGTCGACCTGGGAGTCGGCGTCACCACCCTGGGTCTTGGCGTAGGCGACAGCCGAGTCGATGAGCTTGGCGTACTCGGCCTTCTTGGAGGCAGCCAGGATCAGGGAGGGGTTGGTGGTGGCATCCTGGGGCTTGTACTTGCCAATGGCTGTGAGAAGGGGATGATTGGTTAGCTTGGCTGCTGCAAATTCGTCGCGCTCAGGCTCCAGTCCAGACTCGTTGGCGACCAAGGCCGGACGACAAGATGGAGGAGGAGGAGGAGCAACAAGCGCGCATATGTGTATAGAGTAGAGGAAGGGTGTTACTAACTGGCAAAGTCACCTGTGGAAAAAAGTATGGTTAGCAGACTGTCATGATGAAACAGGGAGGGGAGGAGGGTGCGGGAATTTACCAGAGTCGGCGACGACGGTCTAGCTCGGACGGGAAGCCAGCAAGGTCAGTCTACTGTTTTCATACACGACGAGGATCAAGAAAGCCAGCGAGGGGCCCCTCTCAATGCCTCTGGGGAGGGGAGTGTCCCTTCAGTCCCAAGATGAAGCTCTGCCATATGCCTTGGGAGAATCCGGAAAGTCCGGAAGCTGTGGGCAATGGCGAGAGCTTCACCCGTCTTGGAGCTCTCTCCAACGTGGAACTTGCCCCTCACCATGAGAGAGAGGGGCGCTGGCGTCACTAAGCTGGTGGGGGGAGGGGTGATGAACATACCGTGCCGGTGGCCTTGAGCTGGTCGAGAGAGGTAGACATTTTGACTGATGTGGAAGTAATGGTGAAGGTTTTGGGGGGGAGATGATGATGATGATGAAAGAGGAAAAGAAGAGAAGAGGGAACGGAAGGAGAAATACTGTAAAAGAATGGTTCATCTGGCGCGGGCAAGTATTTGTCTCGTCATTGCCCCTCTGCTCGGCCCCTCTACTCCTCTACTCGCCCCCCTCTGCCCCTCCATGGGCCGGCCGCCAGCCGCCACGCTCCCATATGGAGCACTGTATTCCGATGCGGGGCACTATTAGGTCATACTGTACGGGTTTTCACTCAGAGCTCTCTCTGTTTCTCTCTCACTCACACTGGCACTCACACTCACACCCACACCCAACACTCACTCACTCACTCAGTGCTCTTGCTCTTGTACTTTGCCTCTGTCTCGTCATTCCATCTCATGCTTCTCTCAGTCAAGCCAACGCTATTGTCTGCCAACGTACTGCTACAAAGCCAATCCATCTCACCAATAAAGTGCCCATGCTCCAGGCACGCCGTCGGCGGCCACTGCGGCTAATCCAAAGTTGATGGATGCATGTACTTGTAGATGTACACTGAGGCTATTTCTTCAAACCCGTGCCGTACCGTACCACCATTATCCGTGCCAATCTCGATATCCGTTTTGATGGAGGGATGGATGGATGGTGGCTCATTCCCATGATGCGCTCGACTACAAGCGTACCGTAATACCTGTACGAGTACCTGTACTCACTCCGTGCAATGGTACCTTGGCATTGCCCCTCCCCCTCATCTTCGCGATTCCATTTTCAAATTCATCCACCCCCGCCCAGCCAGGCCAAGCCTTTTCTCTCACGCAAATGACACGGCTTGGTCGCCAAGTGTGTTGCAGTATTACAATGGGGAAGATGCCCATAATGATTCCTCAAGTCCAACAAATGCCGGCCATCCCGCTGAGATGTAGCGCTATGTACGAGTACGGGGCACTACCAACCGAGCACTAGTAGTAGCAACGGAGTAACAATACTACGGCCACGGAGTACCGCGGTCCACGGTCCGTCCACGGAGTAAGTAACACCGTAACAGCCTGAGTGAGTGCCTGCATCCTCCGTAAATACCTGGCTGGTTGCTGGCTCCCTAATTAGCACTGCCTTGAATTGTACTCCACGTACCTACATACTTACATGGCCATCACCGGGGAAACCAACAGAACTGCAATCATCCGATTTCCCTTGTTGGTCACCCCTCGTTGGTCGTCACCCCGCGTCAGTAATACCATGCCACCACTGCGCTTACCCTGCAAAACGCGTGCGACGAAAATGCAGCCACACGTCATGGTCGCATCGCCCTCGTGCTCATGCATCTAATGATACCCATCGAGAGAGGCAGTGGCATACGGAGTACTCTGATACTAGCACTAGACCGACCGACCAGAGAGCACGAATATCGCTCAAATATTATGGGATTGTGTACCTGTATCTGTATCTGTATATCCGAGAATACCGCGATTGACGCTATTGCCGGGGGACCAACCATCTCACATCTCACACTTTACTCACACCTCATACTTCACACTTAAGTCACTGATGCAGCACCATTGCCAGCATCACTCAATCAACCTCAGCCTTGCCACTCCGAATTTTCAGTCAACATCATTCATGATTCATGTCGCAGCCTTGCCACAAGATCTCACTTACTTCAACTCAGCAACCGAGCACCCAATGATACGTCGTAATCCCCACAGCCTTGCCACTGTTGTTCCTTGACATCAACCTCAACTTTATCAACAATCGTCTGCTTTCGAACCAAGACAATCATGCAAACAAAGGCAATGCTTTTATTCTTCACCCCCACGCTAATGATGAAATCCAAAAACCCACCACAATGTATATATAGTATGCATGTACCCTTGATGCTATTTCCACCTGTTTAACCTTGACCAACAATCCAAGACCACTTATCCAGTATCATACCATGCCTCCCAGAACCAAACAAGACTGCTTTCTTATCCAGTGATAGCCAGTTCGCTGCTTAGTCCTCAGTGATGTCACCATACTCCCACATACCAAGACGCTCCGTCTTGGCCTGGGACTCAACCTGGCGCAGGTGCGCAAGGTACCCCTCAAAGGGCTTGCTGCGCTCCCAAGCCTTCAGCTTCTTGGGCACCATGCCGTATCCACCCGCAATGACCTCCTTGTTGAGCGAGTCGTTGAGCCCGGGAAGTTGGTTGTCCTTGGCGTCGTAGAGCGTCACGTAGCTGACATTCTCCTTGGAGTCGACGTAGTCAAAGTTGCCCACCAGGCGCCTGCCCTCGGTCAGCTCGGCGAGGTACCCCACCGCGTCGGCAAAGTAATCCTGTCCCACGGGGAGCTGGACAAACGACAGCGACGCGTCCACGGCTTGAGCCTTGAGCTTCTGCACGCTGAACTGGGGCTGGTTGAGAGGGCGGAGCTTCGACCACGGGATCTTCTCGCTGTTGCCGTAGTCCACGTACACCACCTCCGACTCCTTGGCCGGGCGGTCGTTGCCGCGCACGCGCGCGCGGTACCACTCGCCGTCGGCCGAGAACTGAGCCGACACCAGCTCACCTGTCTTCGGAGCCTCCTTGAGCGGCTGCTTGTTCTTGGGGTCCAGGTGGAACTTGCGGAACTCGCTCATCAGCGTCTCGAGCGCTGCCGTTCCCTTGCCAATCTCCTGGATCTTGAGCTTGCCGTTGCTGTCAATGTTGGTAACCACCACGTCACGGTAGTCGGTGGGCCTCTTGTCCAGTCCCGCCGCCGCCGAGTCATCAGCAGTCTCGGCAGCCTCCTCCTCCTCGGCCTCGGCCTGCTCGTCCTGCGACGGGTCCCAGTCCTTCCACAGACTCTTGCGGCCCTCCTTGGCCTTCTTCTCCGCCGCAAACAGTTCCGCCGAGTTGCCCGACTTCTCCGCCGAGAAGGCGTGCACCGACGCCAGACCCTCCTCTACGAGCACCTTGGCAAAGTTCTCGCGGTTGATGTACAGAGCTCCGATGAACCCGCCCACCTTGTCCATGTCGTGGATGTCCACCTCGCAGTCGCGCTGGTTGCACCGGCGGTTGGCCAGGTCAATCGCCTCCTTACCAAACGGCTCACCACCCTCGCCGTCGGCGCGGGGGGCACGGGGGGCGCGGATGCCACCCAGGACCATGGTAAGCTTGACGTTCTCGCGCGGGATCAGGATGGTGAAGCGCGAGCCCGCCTTGCAGAAGTCGACAATGGCGGGCACCTTCTTCTGGCGCTGGAGCGTGGCCAGCATGATCTTGGCCTTCTGCGCATTCTCCGACAGGTCGAGGTACTGCCTCGCCTTCTGGGGCTTGCCCGACCAGATGCCCTTCTTCTCCTCCTTGGCCTTCTCCTGCGCGGCCAGGAGCTCGTCGTAGTTGGGAGCCCTGTCGGTGTCGTCCTTCCTGTGGCGGATGACGGTGGCCCAGCCGGCCTGGACCAGCTGTAGGCCGACGTTGACGCCCTTGTCCGTCACCGTGGCCACCTCCTTGGCCTCGAAGCCCTCTGAGGCGGCCTTGGTGCCGTCGACGCTCACCTTGACGTGCTTTCCGATGAGCTTCTGGCGGAGGAACTCCTTGGCGTCATCGCGGAAGGGCGCCTCGGACGCCTCGCCGGCGCGCGGGCCCCTGACACTGCTGAGGCTGATGCGCTTCTCGCCCGTGCCGGCCTTGTTGCGCACCAGGATGGTGTCGGCGCCAATGATCTTGTAGACAACCATGTCCTGGTTTCCGGCATCGGCCTTGACCACGTGGTGCCTGTGCAGGCGCAGCTTCTTGGCCTGAGCCTGCTTCTCGGCAGCGCGGAGGGCCGCCATCTTCTCGCCCAGCATGGTCGAGTGGAAGTCATTGCACCTGGCGAGGCCATCCTGCAGCAGGAACTCGGCAATGTTGCCGCGGGGGTGGATGACATTGGCCACGAGCTGGCCCTGGGGGCTGGCGCCGACAATCTCCACCTTGACGAGGCGCTGGAGGAGCCTTGTCTCAACAAACGTCTTGGCCTCGTTTCCAAACTCCTCGGCGGGCTGCACGGCGCCTGTGGACGGCAGCGTGCGCTCAGTGGACGGGGTCCTGACACCCGCGAGCAGGGTCAGGGGCTGGACGTGCTTCTTCTCCGACAGCAGGAGCCTGACGAGCAGCCTGTCACCGCTGAGGACACGCTCGACGATGCCGTCGACCGTCTTGCCCTTCCACTCCTTCATGAATTCGGGCCCGCCGAGGTCGTTCTGGACCTCGATGACGCCGCCGACACCGGCCCACAGACCCTTGGACTCGGTCCGGGCAGCGGACTCGAGCGCGCGGAGCTTCTCCAGGCGCTCCGTGACATCCTCCGAGTCGTCCTTACGGCCGGCCTCGTCGCGGACCTTAAGCCAGCCGGCCTTGACGAGCTCGTCGGGCAGGTCGGTGCCGTCCTTGAGCTTGACGGTGCCGAACTCGCGGCCCGTGGTGGGGATCGTGTACAGCGTCGTCACCTGGACGGGCTTGCCGACGACCAGGTTGCGCAGGTACTCGCGGGACTGGAAGGCAAAGGGCTCGTCGCCCTCGCGCCTCAGGTGCGGAGCCGAGACATAGGCGAGCGAGATGTTCCGTTCAGCAGCCGGGTTGTTGGGGCTCGACAGCACCAAGGTGTCTCCGGAGAGGACACTCTTGACATTGCCAATGAAGCTCTTCGACATATTGAAATCGTTCCCAGCAAGGGGGAGGGGAGGTCAACCGGGGGGGAGCTTCTACGGCTGCCATGTTAGCAACCTTGATTCCCGTGACCGCTTCTTTCCGTGGTGGTGGTGGGGTGATGACGGGAGAGAGCTCCTGCCCGAGCAGGGGGAGGGAGCGAAGGGGGTGGTGACCTACAAACAAGGATGGGAATTACCCAAAAGGAAGAAAGGGGAGGGAGGGAGTTGTTCAAGCAAAAAGGCCAAGCTCTCTCGTCGACAATTGACAAAAAAGAAGAGCAGGACTAGATGATGAGAGATGGGATGTTTAAAGACGGCCGTGTGTTCTTGGTCCCTCTCAACAAATGATGCAAGGTGGCCAGTGGCCCAAACAGGTTCACCGGCCAGGGCCAAACTGTGGGGACCTTGCACCTTGCTACTTAGGAGCCGGAGAAGCCCTCGGAATCAGGAAGCTTCGTCCCCCGCCACGAGGGGTCAACTCAGGGTCTTCTCCCTGGTTCCAGGGGGCCCCTGGCCTGGTTTTAGTGGCGTGGTGGTCTCACCAGGGAGGTAGCTCCAGCGTCTAGGGGGCCCGCCCGTTGGCGGGCTATTAGGTGCTTACCTGTACGAAGCTAAGCGGGGGTGGCAAAGTTAACTGCTCCTAGGATGGAAAGGTACATAATCGTGTGTGGGAAGGTACCCCGCATCACCAAATGTCTTGGTGGCTCAGTTGGTTAGAGCGTTGGTCTCATACTCAGTATGATTCAATCGAAGATTGGGCTATCCAAAGGTCGGGAGTTCGAGCCTCCCCCAGGACAGTTATTTTTTGCTTTTTTGCCTACCACGCAGCACACAACAAACAACCTGAACAATGTGTCTGTCTGATGGACTCTTTTTTTAGTTTACCAATACCATCATCATCCATTCTTTTGTCCACCTTATCCGGCCCGAGCTTTCGTAAAAGAACATTTTGTAAGTACTAACTAAAACCAATGACCAATGGCTGTGATGCAGTCGTTGGATTAAGATGCAGGGGACATGATGCTAGCCAACCATATATACCGTGTATCATGAGATGCAAACAAAAACCATGCAATATGCCAGTAGAAGTGAATCATACACGCTCGCTATGCGCTGAAAGACCAGAAAACCCGCATCAACTATCAATCATCCTGTCGTCGCCTCTTCCTCTCCAAACTTCTCGCAGCACACTCAACCGCCGAGTCCAGATCAGGATGGAAATGCGGCCTGTCCAATCCAGACAGGGACGTGAACCGGCGTTGCTGCAGGTGTCGTGCGTCAGGCGCAGACCCGGACCCACGCTCGGCATCAGCCTCCGGCTCAGACTCTTGCTGCTGCAAGAACCCGCTCCCACCCGTGGCATGTATAAAGCGACGAACATAGTCATTCTGGCGGAGGGCTGGCGCACTCTTCGAACTCGAGCCCGGCGGCGCCGTCGCGGTGAGCAGGTCGACGGAGCTCAGCTCAGCGACAGTGTAGTACTCTGGTCTCCAGTCATCGAGGTCGGGCGGGCGACCGAAGCCCACCGATGCGAGGGCTTTGCGCGTCCAGCGGTTGGTCACGTTGGCGAGGTGGAACTCGACGGGTTCGGGGGCGGCCCACTGCTCGAGACGGTGGCGGAGGTCCGTCAGACCCTGCACAGAAGACACGTCCATGCCGTTGACGGCCGACATGTCCAGGACGAGGGCGTGGAGGGGAGGAAGTTGGTTGTGCTGCTGGGCTTGAACATGGCTGCTGCTGCTGCTGCTAATGTCGTCGACATCGTCGGGCGTCGTCTCGTCGTCAATCGGTGCCGGTGGACCGGGATCGTTCCACGGACGGTCACCAGTTGTCTTGTAGTCCTGCTGCAGGGTCCTGCGCGTTCTGGAGGTGACGTGCGAGACAATCTGCTGGACAATGTGCGCCTGGTTCAGGTAGTGCAGGTTTTCGGTGAGCTTGAAGATGAAGACGCCCGGGTAGGGGTTCTCGACCTTGACGTGGGGATTTGTGCCGTCGTCGCGCTCGTGCGAGAGGTAAATGTCCCTCCAGGCGGCGGGACGGGGGGACAAAGCACCGGCACCAGCACCAGCAATGGTAGGGGTTTGGCTGCCGCCTTGATACACAAAGGGTGGTGCGGCCCGCGTCGTCGGGGTGTAGTGACCGACCGTAGCACGGCCCATGAATTTCCCCTCTGCACGCGCCACGCGGTAGAGCAGGAACAGGAGCGAGAGCCCGGCCGTTGTGTAGATGCCGTGCTCGAGGTTCCCAAAGACGGATACAGACACGCCGATGACGTAGATGAGCAGGTCGGGCGGAGACATTTCCCAGAAGCGACGCAGCTCCCCCGGCGAGGTGACGAGGTTGCTGACCGCGTGGACGATGAGGCCCGACAGCGCGGCCATGGGGATGTAGTAGAAGACGGCGGTGAGCCAGTACAGGGCCATCATGACGATGGCGGCGTTGAAGGTGCCCGCGAGCGGCGTGCGCACCCCGGCCTTGGACAGGATGGCGGTGCCCGTGAAGGATCCCGTGGACGAGTAGGCGCCGAAGACGCCGCCGACGAGGTTGGTCATGCCCGTGGCGATCATCTCCTGCGACGGCACGACGACGTAGCCGTTGATCTTGCCAAACGACTTGGCGATGGCGATGTGCTCCACGATGAGCACGAGGATCACGGCGGGCACCTGCGGCGCGATGCTGCGCAGAAGCGTCCGGTCCATGACGGGCAGACCCAGATCCGTGATGCCCGAGGGCACCGGACCGAGCAGCCGGAACGCGGCTTCCTCCTGCGACCGGCCCCGGTTGACGGCCGCGCTCATGATCGTGTAGGCGCACATGACGAGCGTCATCCTCAGCGACGCGACCGTCGACCAGAGCCGCTCGTTGCCGGCGCCAGCTCCGCCTGGCGACCCCCGCCGCGCCGCGACCATCCGCGCCGAGTACCACTTGATCAGCTCGAGGAAGACCAGGGCGCTGAGTCCTACGGCCGCGTCCCCCACCTGGGTGTTTCCTAGGTTGCGTACCACCTGAATGAAGACACTGACTGCCGAGCCCTTCTTCTGGATCCCCGCGATGCCCAGCACGCCGGGTATCTGGCTCAGCGTGATGGTCACAGACGCGCCCGTGACGAAGGCAGAGATGGCCACCAGGGGGATCAGCTCGATGATCCAGTCGAGCCGCAGTAGGCCGAACACCAGCAGGCATGCGCCTGCCACGAGCGACACGCACTCGGCGACATCCTGGTTGCGGTACTCGGGATGCTCGGCCGTCACGTTGCTGACGATCCGGCCCACGAGGAGGGATAACACGGCGGTGGCCTATACAAGTCAGACCTCTCTTCTTCTTTCGTAAAATGGCTTTCCTAAGTGTGAATGGGCAAAATTGAACATACCCCTATGGCCACATCCTTGGACGTCCCAAACAGCCAGTACAGCGACGTGCCGACAAACGACGTGTAAAGGCCATACTGCGGCGGCAGGCCAGCCAGCAGGGCATACGCCATGGTCTGCGGGACGACCACGAGACCCAGCGTGATGCCGCCGATCGCATCGCCAATGAACCACCTTACATTATACCGGGGCAGCCAGCTGGTGAAGGGGAACAGGCTGACGAGGTAGTTGGCGACGGATTTCGTGGTGGGGCGGTGTCGCAATAGCCACTCCTTGGCAGTCGGGTCGGTCTCGATATATGCGCCAAACGGGACGTCGTTGTCGTCGTCATTGTCACTGTGGCTGTAGTCGTGTTTCGAGGAGGCGTCGTCGTCGTTGCTGTCTGCGGTACGGGAAGAAGGTGGTAATAAGGGATCCGACTCGGTGGGCTGATGACATTTGTTAGCTAGATCGGCCAAGACAAATAAACTCCCCAAAAAGCGTCAGAGCCAAGACACACCTGCTCGGATCCCGTCGCGGCGGCCATGACGGGCAAAACTGCACTGTTGTGATGGACGACGCGGATCCTCCTCACCCAACCTTGCCCGATAAGTCGTCCAGTACGCTGTAATATATACGTACGGAGTAAAGAGGAAATAAAATGGTCAGACCTCTCTTTTCAAGGAAATCCACTTTCGCATATATCGGTAACAATTTCCTAGTACTACTAGTATTCTTGCCCACTACAGGTAGAGTCTAAAGTCCAGAGTCACCACGAGGACCCTTCACATGGTCGAGCACGTCACTTTCGACGGCAGCGACTCGACGGACGCGCAACACATGGTCGTGGCCTGGGCAGACGCCATTTGTCGGTCTGGAGGGGGAATGTGGGCCGAGAGATTGCGGCGGCCAGTGACGTGACTGGGCAATGCTCGGTTTGGGAGATATGGAGTCGAGATATGGAGCAGGCCATGAGAGGGCAGCCGCAGCCGCTGTAGGCCAGCAGGTATTAGCTCCCGGTGGCTTCCATCTGCATAAACCGACGGCTGCAACGGTTCAACGGTTATCACGGTGGTGGTCCGTACGAGCCGGTTAGGCCGTTTTGTCGTAGACTCGTATTTGCAGTCTGCAGAGTTCAGTGTCTTGGTTCATGTCGTATTGGATCGCCCGGCGTATTGCCGACTTTGGGCCGTGACAGCTGGTGCGTGGATTGCGGGGTTGCTTTGTCTGACGTAAGGTGCCGAAGCATTGAAGCTTGCTGTAGCTTGACCCCTCAGGCCACTCTAAACAAGAGGACAAGAAAAGAGCAGCCAGCACAATCACGATGCTCTGGAAATGTACATGCACTGGAAATAGACAAGGATTCTGCAGATTGGCATTCAATTCATCCACATGTTCTTCGTATCTACTACAAAAAAAACATTGTGAGACCTCGTCATGTCATAACAAAGCCTGTCGTGGCGGGGTCATTCTCGTAGAAACAACCCCTCACCTCGACATGCCAGCTTAAGCAGAGATGCCAATGACACCGCAGGCAGGGCGGGGACCGGCGTTACCAGTCTTGAGAGACTCCTCGTTGTCTCCCTTGCCGAGGTCGTCGGTGCCACCGTGGACGACAACGGTGCGCTGCGAGGACAAGTCAGTATGGTGCGCTGTATGGTGGGGGAAGAGGTAAGCCCAAGAAGGCTCATAAAGGAGGTGGACATACGCCGACGACGCTCTCGGGGCCGATGAGCTTGACAAACTTGTCGGTGACGGAGCCCTTGGCGTTGCCCTGGGCGTCGGTCTCGATGTTGCCGAGGTCACCGACGTGGCGGTTCTCGTCGGTGGGAGCACCGTGGGACTTGCTGAAGGGGTTGACTGGGGAAGGATAAGTTAGCTATTCGGTTCTTGATGATTGCCACGATGCTTCTTCACAGGCTCTCTTGATGGGTCTCCGTAGACGGGCTGTCTTCTTCCTCTTCTTCTTTCGCTTCTCCCGACCCAGCCAGGATGACTTGGACTCACAGTGAGGACCGGCCGAGGTGCAGCCGTTGGTGTTGTCACCAAAGGTGTGGATATGGAAGCCGCGCTTGGCGTTGGCGTCGTTGCCGGTGATGTCCCAAGAGATGGTGGTGGGAGCCGACTCCTCAGCCTGCTCAAAGGTGACGGTGCCGGAGACCTTGGCGTCACCACGGAGGACGGAAACTAATCAAGGGCAGTATGTATCAGCTTAGGGGTCCCTTGCAGCAGGAGTAACGACGATTGGGTCAGGGTATGGCGGCATGGAGGACAACAAGGTGAATGAGTGCCTGCACTGCACATCCAACCTTGATGGCCACCCGCCAGGAGTAGAAAAAGAGGGCGCCGCCCGCCCGCCGAACGACGTCAGAAAACTCGCGCAAACGCGCGCGCTCTCTCTCTCGTCACTCTCCACCAGGTGGACGGGCTATAATAAGAGCTGCTGCCCTCCCTCGGACACTGCGGGGTGGTGGTGGTGGTGAGACTTTACCTGCTTTGACCATTTTGACGGTTTGTGATGTTTTCTTGTTTATATTTACACAAGGTGTTTTTGGAAGGAAAGAAGAAGGAGAAGGAAGCTAGTGGGATGGGAGGGGAAGAAGGGGAGAGAAGGAGGGGAGTGGAGAGCAGGCAGGCAGGGCAGACTTTTTGAATGCTCGCTGCGGAGTTACGAAAAGGCAGACGGACGACGAGCTGCTGCGACTACGCGGGAATACTGACTGGACTGTGGCCAACATATGCCTCCCTCCCCCTCCTACGGATTAACTCTGCTCTGCCAGCTCTGCCAGCTCTGCCAGCTTTGCCGGCTCCCATTGCTTTTACCTCACAGCTCCCTCCCTCTTCGCCTCTCGCGCGCGGCAACCCGTTCGACACTTGCCCCGCTTCGTCATAGGCCCGTCCGTCGCAATGGCCCGCAGCTGACAAACCAGACCGGCCAGCGAAGAATCACGTCTGGACAATGCCGAAGTCGGGGGCGATGCGATGCGGGCCTTGACTGGCCCGAGGGCCGATGGACTGCATGGACGTCTGTATCTGTTCGTATACCACACGAATGCGATCCAAACGAGTGTCTATATAAAGAGGCCCATGCCTGTCTTTTTGCGCATGTCTGGCTGGATATGGGAGGTAAAGCATATGTCTTTGAGGTGCTCTTCCACGAGCTCGCACGAGCGAGAGGGGGCAACTGAGGGGCAACCGGCGAGCACAACGTCTGAGGTCCGAATGACGTATTGAAGGAGGAGAAAACCACACTGCTCAATGGCAATGACGACGCCGAGCGCAGGATTGATGTGCGAGGCGAGGGAGCCCGTTCCGATTCTTTTTATAACGACGGGCCCTCCTTCTTTCATTCTCTCTTCCTTTCCCATTGCCAAGCGGTTCGTTGCGTGCGTGTCTCCTAGTAATAACGGGAAAGATACGTGTGCAGGCATGCCGCTGCGCAACATCCACCGGCAGCGACCGGAAACATCTATCTGGTGCATCCACTGTCGGGTCCTGGTCCCGACAGGGGCACACCCAGATACGGATCACGGATAAAGCTGTCGTGTCATGATGAGTGTCTTTGTATTATGTGTGGCAGCCAGCGTGTCCGGAGAATTCAGGGCGCGGACGCGGGCGCGGGGACCAGACTGGCCGCATCCGCACATCCCCTTGTCGAGACGTTGAGTGCGACGGGTGGGCTTGGCACCGTGGAGGGAGCATTGGCTTGGCGCGGCCACTGCTGCACTTATTATGCCTTCACTGTTTACCGTTGAACGTTATTAAGCCGTTGCCCGGAAGCCACCGAGTAAAAGAGTGAGTTCGTGGATCACGGCATGGCATCGCATGGCGAATGGATCAACGGCATAACGGCCATCGATGAGATGGGCCTTGTCGGTCCCGGCGGCGTGGTTGGCGTGTAAATTGCCCGTAGCGTAGACTACTCTGTATCACCACACCACCCATACTTGTACCAAGCAACATTAGCTGATGAATTGATGAGTGAGCATCTACTCCGTACGAGTACTGAGAGAGACCCCTGACATGACCCCGACGCTGCCCCTCCCCCATCATACGAGTCCTCGTACTCGGTTCATACGGGCTACCCGGGTTGGTCAGTTGCGCCATTCATTGTCAATCCCAAACTGCCGCTATACTAGCTGGTGTATTAGCCCGACCACCCATTACCCATGGCGTGTGAAGGTGGGCGGGAACGTGGTGATGCTACGCTGTATTACTGCCGTCTGCGGTGAGGTGTTGCCGGTTGGTACATGTATCAAGTCATCTTGTTTGGATCCTCAGTCCGGATCCTCGTACCCGTGGCATACGTGCCAGATGTGCCAGATGTTGAATGCCGACCGGATGAATCATGGATTCCAAGATTCCACACATTCCATGGCTTCCATGGATTCCACGAGGTGCCACTCACATGTTACAGGCAGAGCCTCACTATGAGTACAGGTCTGAATGAGTACATGGCTTTATGAGTATCACAGCCCTCACTGTGAGCACTTGTATGGACTTCTCTATGAGTATTATTCCGTACTTTGTAATACTGTGGCCCCGCCAGCCGCCAATGCCCACCAGCTGTTACAGGAGTCCTGTAGCGTCCATCATAGCGTCAACTCATGGTGCGTATAGTGTCGGTCCATCACTTGCTAGTGGCTAGTACGTGCATTGGCACCAAGCCAGATGGTGAACCAACTGTCGATGATCATGAGTGGCTGCTGAGTGGCTACTGAGTGTAGCCACTGAGTGAGTGGCTACTGGCTGGCTGGCTATGAATATACCGAGTGTCCATACTGGCTGGTTCCTTTGGTTACAATGAGATGATAATACTGTGTGGTTACTGGCTGCAGGTGCTGTTCCCCTGATTGATTGCATGATGCCTGCCCGGCCTGATTGCCCTCTCTTATCGTCAATTGAGGACACACGCACACGAGATGTCACGCCCACGGCCAGACTGAATGGGGATGGGCGAGCCAGGCCAGGCCCCAGGGCGGGTAATACAGCCAAACAGCGTAGCATTGGCACACAAAGTCAGACTGCCAAGGTCCCCCGTCTGCTGTACGAGACGAGTTCAGGGCCGCCCAGGGCCATTCAGGGACAATTCAGGGCTCACTCTCAAGGGCCAACTCTCCGCACCCTGGTCTCTTCAATTGGTAGGCCGACTGCACTGGCTGCACTGGCTCCCGCGTAGTCCCATCCACTACCATCCACTATTACCATCCACTGTGCCTTCCTCTCTTCAGCTCTTGCCCTGTGCTGTGCTGTCCCGTCGCGCTTGCCTCTTTTTTCCCCCTTCCAGCTTCTTTGCCCTGTTTCCCTGCTGCTGCCTGTTGCCCGTTGTCCGTGCCGTAATACTGTCTTCTCTCCCATTGCTTCAATAGTTCTTCTTCATAGGTCCTTGGTTCAATCGGCCCATCTGTCCATCCGTATTGTGTGCTCTTCTTCTTGCTAAAACCAAATCGTCTCTGCAACGTCAATCCGAGATCCGTGCTTGCCTCCTCTCACCGTCTCACCCCTCCTGAACCCTGAACCCCTTGGAACCTGCCGGCCCGGAGGTCCTCTTTCCAGCCCCTCTGCCCCCTTCTGTGTGCCTGTCTGTCCCGCCGGTTGCTCTTGCTCGCTCTTCTTGCTCAAGCCGCCTGTCCCCTTGTCCCTTGTTGCTTGTTTTCTGCCGGCCTGGATCCACATCCGACCGCCAGCCCAGCCAGCCAGCCCACGCCAAACACCACGCACCACCACCACCAGTGACCACCCCCCCGCCGCCGCTGCCCGCCGCCGCCCATCTCTCTCTTTTGCTCCATCTATCTCACCGTCAATTCCATCATCGCCCTTGGCTTCTTTCTCCTCCGGCCTCATTTTCTCTCTCGCCGCCTCCACAGCCTCGCTCTTCATCGACCACCGAGAACCATCCATCCATCCATCCATCCATCAACGCACACACGCCATAACAACTCGACGTTGCACCTCTGAACTGCTACCGCTACCGCTGCGTCTCCGATCGCCGCCTCACTCCAAAATCCCCCGTTGCGTTACCGCCCCGATTCTTCCTCTGGCAGGCAGTTCGACACGACAACCCCGCGACGTTCCACAGAAATGGCTCAGCCCGGCGTTCAGTCCCTCAAGGCATGCCGTGTCCCGTCCCACGATGCCAATATCTATCAATCGTCCATCCCGCTAACCTTGTTTCCGTGCTGTAGTGTGTCGTGACGGGTGATGGTGCTGTCGGCAAGGTTCGTAAGACTCTAGACCAATGGCAGCAAAAAAAAAAGATGTGCCGTTTTAGAGATGAAGAAAAAAGGTTCTAACATTTGCCAACAGACATGTCTTCTCATCTCCTACACGACCAATGCTTTCCCCGGAGAATACATTCCCACAGTGTACGTTGGCCCAGATAAGAAATCATCATTCGGTGCCATCTCCAATCTCCAAAGATGGCACCATCCGAGGCACTCTTGGAGACACTTGGATGTACTCTTGGAGGCATCCTGAAAGAAAACCTAGCTGACCTCGATTATCCAGCTTCGACAACTACTCGGCTAGTGTAATGGTCGATGGCAAGCCCATCAGCCTCGGTCTTTGGGATACTGCCGGTCAGGAGGATTACGACCGCCTGAGGCCTCTGTCCTACCCCCAGACCGACGTCTTCCTCATTTGCTTTTCCATTGTCAGCCCTCCGTCGTTTGATAACGTCAAGGCCAAGGTACGGCACATCCCCCACCCAGAGAGAGATGGCTGCACACACGCACATGGAGAGAAAGGCTGACAATGTAACCAGTGGTACCCCGAAATTGATCACCACGCCCCCAATGTCCCCATCATCCTCGTCGGTACCAAGCTCGATTTGCGTGAGGACAGCGCTACCCTCGACTCCCTCCGCCAGAAGCGCATGGAGCCCGTCACATACGAGCAGGCTCTGGCCTGTGCCAAGGACATCAGGGCTTACAAGTACCTCGAGTGTTCTGCCCTGACACAGCGCAACCTCAAGAGCGTCTTTGACGAGGCCATCCGGTGAGCATTGCTTGCATTGCCTCCCTTATTTTCTACTACCCCCTTTTCCACTGTCGCCCTTCCAATATCGCCCTTTCCACTGTGGCCACCAAGGGGCCTCCCCTAGTTGCTTTACCCCGCCAGGCCCCGTCGCACCACGCTAACATGTTCCCAGGGCTGTCCTGAACCCGCGCCCTCAGCAGTCGCAGAAGAAGCGCTCCAAGTGCTCCATTCTGTAGACGCTTGTTTGGCACCCTGCGCCTAGACGAGACGAATTGGCAGCTCCTGCGCCCCTGCACACTGCACACACGCCCCATCCACCATGACCGGGCAAACGCACATACACACGCACACACGCACACCCAAGTGGCATCTCCAGAAACCTTGACCGGGACGATTATACCCTAGACGATATTTCCGACACCCTCTGTGGAATATGTGTTTATTTTTTTTTTACTTTATTCGATTTTTTTACGAAGAGAAGAGGGGGGGTTCCGAGATCTAGACCATGTGGCGGGACGCAGAGGAATTGAAAGACTCAAAGAAACCACCAACCCCGATCGTTGCAATCGTGCACCCCATGCACACCATTTGGAACATTCGGAGCCATTCAGACCGCGCAGAAAATCCACACCACTTGGAACACATGTGGTCGTTCTCTGCGCCACGGGTTATTATGGACGGAAGCTCTCCGCCCCTCGGTCGGGACGGACTCTGAGGAACTCCAGGTGGTTTGCATGGGATGATTGGACAAGATGGTTTTGGAGACGCTGTGGTTTTATTTCCCTCTTTTCCCTTTGAGTCCTTTGTTACGTTCGTTTTTGCTACTTGGGCCTGTTTTTTATCCATTTGGCGTCTGGCAATGAGAATTTCTGTCTCGTGCTTATGCTTTCCCTGCAGCATTGGCATATAATGCTTGTGTGTTTTCCATTGCGGTTTGCGGCTTGCGGCATGTCGCTCGCATATAAATGCATTGCGCGCTTCTTGAGCTTTGATTGTATTGTCATGTTGGAGAGGAGAAGGGAAGGCCTTGATTCTAGACTTTTGAAGAGGTCGGTCGTACTACTGGGTCGTTCGTACTCGGTCTGATGATGCTGTGCTAATTGGAACTTTATATTCATAACATGTACATGTCTATACGAAGCATTATACTGAAGGCATTATAGTGAAAGCATTGAGGGCGTTGAAGGCAATTGTAAACGACTCGACTCGTCCTGGTGACTTTAGGCTTGTCGGGCTGGCAGAATCGTCTAGCAGACAGGCAGACAGACGGATAGACAGACGGAGGACAAGACAACTAGTAGTCCAGCAGACAGATAGGGCAATGGCAAGACAACTAGAACATGCCGGGGACCCTACCCCTCCGGCTGGGATGTATGCTGTCCTCCATGTTCTTCTGGGAGTCTGTGGGGGCGTTGTTGCCGTTGGCGGTGGCGTCCTTGGCCGTCTTCTCCTTTTCGATGCGCTTGGCCCTGTTCTCATCGAGTTTGACGTTCTTGGCGCGGATCTTGTCCTGGCGCTGCTTGGTAGTACCACCACCACCGGCGCTGCAGGGAGTTGTCAGTATTGAGTGAGCAGAGGGGGGGGTGTAGGAGTGGGCGGAGTGAGCAGAGTGTGGGGAGTCAACATACGTCAGCTCGACGTTAATCTTCCTGGCAGGCGAGACACCATCGTCAAACATGGAGTGGTGGAACTTGTCGAGGCAGGTGCGCTGGTGCCAGACCTTGCCGAACTCGACAAAGGCGATGCCGCGGCAGGGCTTGTCGTCGTCGCGGTTCTTGAGGCAGCGCACCGCGATGGGGGACAGCGAGGCGAAGTGGGCGGATATGCTGGCGGCGGTGGCGGAGAAGGGCAGGTTGCCGACGAAGACGATGTGGCGATCGGCCTTTTCCGTGGTGGACTGGTCGAGGTCGATGGCGTCGGCTGCACCATCAGCAGCAGGAGCAGCAGCAGCAGCAGTCTCGGGCTGCTGTGCGTCTGTGGCCTTCTTCTTGTCCTTCTTGTCCTTCTTGCCCTCCTTGCCCTCCTTGGCCTCCTTGGCCTCCTTATCCTTGCTGTCCTTCTTCTCCTTCTTCTTCTGCTTCTTCTCCTTCTTCTTGTCCTTCTCGTCTTGGTCGGCAGCAGCAGGTTTCGATGCGGGCTCGTCGTCGGCATCGGCAGCATCCTCCTCGGGAAGATCCTTGAGGTCCTTTAGCTTGTCCTTCTTCTCCTTGCGGGACTCCTTGTCCTTGGACTTCTTGTCCTTCTTGGCCTTCTTGTCCTTCTTTTCCTTCTTGGCGGTGGTGTCGTCGGCATCGTCGCGCTTGCGCTTCTTGGCGGGGACCTCCTCGGCCGAGGTGGAGGGGGCAGCGGCCTCGACGGGCTTGTCCTCTGCTTCGCGGGCTCTCTTGCTCTTCATTGTGGCGGTTGTGTGTGTTGTGGTGGTGTTGTGGTGTGTTGGTGGATAGAGGGAAAGAAGGATTGTAGTGTAGTGTACTAAGATCGTAGATGTCTGCGACTACAAAAAATGATGCAGAGTTTGCTGGGCAACCTTTTTTTTTTTTTTTTTTTTTTTTGGACNTTTTTTTTGCTTTGGACCTTGGGACACCGCCTGGTCCCTGGGTATCCACCCTTGCCCCACCCCCGCGTATGGCCCGGCGCCTCGAGATCTGGGCGTGCAAGTGTAGGCTTTGCACGTGAGAAGGCAATTGATTTACTGATTTACTGATTTATAGATGGTAAATGGATGTGTGATGATTATATGTCCAAGATGAGAGCTTCAGTACTGAGCAGTGAAATGGTACACATAATGATTCTGCATGTTCGTTCGTAGTAATACTGATCTGTCCTATCATACGTCGACGTCTTCCCGTGTCCAATGCATGTCCAATAGCATCGATAGTCTATTGCCTGTATTGCCTGTCTAGAAGAATATCAAAGAAATCGGGTTCTCCTCCCCCCCATACCTCTCCTTCAACTCCTTCCGCGACAGGAACCGCGCCAACGGCATCATGGTATCCTTCATGTCCATGATGCCCCGCTTCTTCTGGTCGATATGCGACGCATCAACGACAATGTTCTGGAGGTTATCCAGAAGGAGGGAGCCTGCAGTGATCAGGTTAGCACACGTCTTTTCTTCTCTTGTCTTGTCTTGTCTTGTCTTGTCTGTGTGAACTGTCCATCGACACATGCTATTGAGCCACAGAACGAGGCGGGTTAGGTGCCTACCATTGTCAATCAGCTCCGTCAGCCTGGCCGGCGTGCCGACTGCGATGCCCGTCTTCTTGTTCTTGAGGAAGCTGACCTGGTCATCGACCTTCATGTGCTTGGCGAACTACGACTGTGTTAGTCTTCTGCACTCTGTACTCTGTACCCTGCTGCTATTGAGACTCACCAGCTTGGCAACGGCATTGTCCTTGCCCTGAAACTTTCTCACAGCCCTGTTTGTGTTGTCAGCATCTGCAGTCCGTCCGTCTTGAATAGACCCAACCAGAGATCCCACCGAAGATCCCGTAGTAGATCCCATCGAACATCCCATCGTTGAGAGTGTACATACCTCACAAGATCCGCCGCCCTGAGTCCCGCCCCCGCCACAATGAGCGTATGCGGCGACCCCCTCTTCCTCGCAGACTTAGTCAACACCTCCGGCTTCTGGACCATCTTCTCCAGAAAGGTAGGCAGATTGCCCGACGTCCTGTCCGACCGCCACGAGCTCGTGTCCTTGATCGACCCGGCTGCAAACGCTGTCAGCACTGTTTCCGGGCTGCGCCGTAGGTATATGCCTCCGGCGGCCCCTGCCGGGGAGGCCTTCTCGCTGCGCTCGCCTGTCCACCAAAGGACCCTTCCTTATAAAGTGCGTGCGAGCGCAGCGAGGCCAGCCTCCCCGGCAGGGGCCGCCGGAGGCACACATACATGCATGAGAGTGAGTGTGTTTGAGGGCATACCTGAGATGGTGAGATCGGACACCTCGACGGGGCTGAGGTCGCTGCCGAAGCGGGTGGTCCGCTGGGCGAGGTGGTCGGCGAGCAGCTGGTTGTCCATGACGCCAAAGCGGGTGTTGACGCCGAGTTGGGTGTTGAGCGACTCGTCCTCGTCCTGGGACACGCCGGCCTTGCGCTTCTTCTTGGCCTTTTTGTCTGACGCCGAGGCCGACGAGACGTCTGCGACGGCATCGGCCGAACGCTTCTTGGGATTCGACATGGCTGACTGGTTGTGTTGTGTTTGCGCAGCCAAAGCAAAACACACGGAATCCAGATCGAGCTCATCATGAAGCCGAACTTTTTTTTTTAGTCGAGTCGTGCACTGTGCGATCAGTTATCGGCCGGCTGTCTTTCACTATTGGCACGGTATGGTATACTGTGTGTCCTATTGATCCACCGCTACTATGTAAATCCCGCCAGCGCAGAACCAGTCTATATACAGAGTAAGGAGTGCAAGTTTCATTTGTTCAACGGTCTGAATAGAATATTCATTCTCTCGATTATCGATCAATTACTACTGTACTGTCATTATGCCTCCGGCGGCCCTGCCGGGGGCCCTTCTCGCTCCGCTCGCATGCCTACCAAAGACAGCCGTTATAGGACGTGCGAGCGGAGCGAGGTCAGCCTCCCCGGCAGGGGCCGCCGGAGGCATATATGTACATATCAATAGAGTGCGAGTGTATGTGCCTCCGGCGGCCCCTGCCGGGGAGGCTCTTCTCGCTCCGCTCGCTCGCAGATGTATGATTGGAACGCATTCATTTCGTTTCTACTAGTAACCAAGACTGTATTACTCTCAACGCAGGAGACCCAGAAGAACAAACAAGAAAGAAAGACAAACTCCCAAGAGAAAACGCCGCATGACCAGAGAAAGCAAGCAAGGTACGGAGTGCTAGTTTAGAAGATGCTGTTGACAATGTTTCCACCAATCGTGGCACCGGCACCAAAGATGGCCGCATTGCCAAGCTTCTTGCCAAACTTCTTGCCCATCTCCTGCTTCTTGCTCGGCTCGCCGTTGTTGTTGCTGCCGCTGCCCTCGGCCACGGCCATGGGCGGCACATTGGCATCGTAGGGGTTCTTCTGCGGCGCGTTGGTGGGGTACCCGTACTGGCCGGCGGCGCGGTAGTCCTGCTGGGGCGGGGCGGCACCCGGCTGCGGCACGGGGGCCTTGTTCTCGTGCTCGACGAGGACGTAGTTGCGCGGGAAGATGCCCTCCATGCCCGTGCGGTGGTTCAGACCCATCCACCAGTCCTGGTTCATGTACTCGTGCACCGAGACCTTGTCGTCCTTGTCGAGCGACAGATCGCGCCCGTCAGTGGCGTCGTAGCGGTACAGCGCGCGGGCCGAGGCGATGACCGGCTTGGTGGGCGGGGGTCCGGGCGGCGGGCCGCCGGCCTTGCGGGACGGCAGGTTGGGCGGCGGGGTCTCGTCGTACGAGGGCGGGCCGGGCGACGGCTGCGGGCTGCGTCCGCCAGACACGTTCAGGTTGGCCATGGCGTGGGTGGGAGCCGCGGCGGCCGCGGGAGGAGACGTCGGGGGAGCAGCAGCGTGGCTGACGGGCGTGGCGTTGCGCGAGGCGCTCGTCCGCAGAGGTCCAGACAGGGGGGACTCGTCGGGCAGCGACGAGTGGATCGAGTCGTAGACCTGCTCGTCTATCACGCCCTTTTCATAGAGAGCTTCGAGTTCCTGCGTAGCACTGTTAGTACTGCTGCTTAACCAGATGGCTGCGGTCACAGAGGGTGGGTACATTTTTTATGTTGCGCAGCGACCGGTTCACCTCCATTATCGTCTGACGATCAGCCGACACCATGATGGGCGTTTATCAAGAGGATCGATGTGTGTGTGTGTGTGTGTGTGTGTATAGTTTCGGTATTTCCACGAGCAATAATAGGCGTGGTTGTCTGTAGTTGTAGGATCGAAAAGGACCCTGAGGAATACGACGGGGAGCGAGGGATACGTCCAAGTCAGTCGGTGGCCTGCTTGGCGGGCGGGCGCTGACTGTCGGCCGAGTCGGGCCCTTCTTACTGGTCAACCTTGGAGAAGTGGCCCACGGTTTTGGAGCGTTGGCCTTCTTGGCTTGGAGCAAGAGCGTTGGTGGGTTGGCGGGTTGGCGGGGTTGGTGCAACTGCGCTGCTGCGGTCAGTGTGACAGTGTGCCAGCGCCTGTGACAATTATTACTACGGCTGGCAGGCACTCACCCACTGCAACACTGCAGCACGTCCACTATGGCTCCGTACAAGTACTCGCCTGGTCCGCATCCGCAGATCACATGCGCCAGTACGGAGACACTGCACTGCCCCCCGATGGCGTTTCTTTTGCGTAGGATTTACGTAGCTGCGTGGTAATTAGTAGCCTTGGTTCTACTTCACTTTGCCTTGCCAGTGATATTTGCATTTTCACTAGTCGGATACGAGTTCGAGGCCTCCGTGGCACTGCCCGTGCTCGTGGTCTCATACTGACAGAAGCGTCGGATGGTGACTCAGATGATGCTAGACGCGATGCTAGGCGTGCTGCCAAGTGCCTGAGCATTCGTCTGCCCTCAACACTTGCAATGCCCTATTTATAGTACAGAGTACTACTTCGGAATAACTTGATGGTCAAATCCAATTGAATCTAGCTGGATATACACAACTCCATCCTAGCCCTCTACTGCACAAACTTGCTCTCCTTGACCGTGTACAGGTCAACATACGCATCCACATCCGTCGCCTCGAGCTTCTTGGGATCGAGACCAAGGTCAACCAGCTCCTTGACCCGCGACTCGTCCAGGTGCGGCGCCAGGTGGCGCTTGTACTTGGCCAGGATGGCCGGCTTGGCCTCCTCGCGGCGCAGCCTGTGTCCCAGGGGCGCCTCGACCGCCACCTCGTCCAGCACCGTCCCGTCGTTGAGCTCGACCGTCAGCGCGTTGGAGATGGTCCGCAGCGCCGGGTCGTGGTAGTCCTTTGTGTACTGCGGGTCCTCGACGCACTTGATCTTCTGACGCAGCGACTCGACCAGCTCCGACGTCGCCGCCTCGCCGCCGTCCGTGTAGTCCGTCGCCTCGAGACGGCCAAACGTCAGCATGACGGCGCACATGTACTGGATGCAGTGGTCGCGGTCCGCAAAGTTGTCCATGGGCTTGAACTGCTTGTCGATGATGCGAATGCAAGCCTCGTGCGTCCGGCAGGTGATGGCCTTGATGTCGGCTGCCGACTTGCCCTGCGCCTTGAGCTGGTGGAACAGGCGCTCCGAGGCCTCGACGGCCGTCTGGGAGTGGAACTCGGCTGCATGAGGTTGTCAGTACTTGTCCCAAGCAGTGGTATGGTGGTTCAGGAGCGGTGGTTCAGGGCCACTTACCAGGATAAGACACCTTGAAGAGGACATTCTCCATGACGTAGCTCCCATACGGGCGCTGGTACTCAAACTTGTTGCCCTTGAAGAGGATGTCGTAGAAGCCCCATCCCGGGGCGGACAGGACAGTAGGGACACCCTGCTCGCCGTTGAGTACCTTGAGGGCGAGGTTGACAGCGCGCTGGCAGGCATCACCGGCGGCCCACGACTTGCGCGACATGGTGTTGGGCGAGTGGCGGTAGGTGCGCAGGCTCTGCCCGTCAACCCAGGCCTGACTGACGGCGGCGGCGATGCCCTGGGAGTCGAGGCCGAGCATCTTGGCGACGACAGCCGAGCTGGCCACCTTGACGAGGACGACGTGGTCGAGGCCGACCTTGTTGAACGAGTTGACCAGGGCGAGGCAGCCCTGGATCTCGTGTGCCTTAATCATGCCCTCGAGCACGTCCTTGACGGTGAAGATCTTGCCGCCGGCCAGGTTGCCGCCCGCCTTGTTGGTGCGGTTGATCCAGTCGGCGACGGCCAGGATGGCGCCCAGGTTGTCCGAGGGGTGGCCCCACTCGGCGGCCAGCCAGCAGTCGTTGAAGTCGAGCCAGCGGATCATGGCGCCGATGTTGAAGGCACCGTTGATGGGGTCGAGCACGTAGGGCGTGCCAGGGACCTTTGTGCCGTTGGGCACGACGGTGCCGGGGACCGTGGGGCCGAGGAGCTTGGTGCACTCCTTGAAGCGGAGGCCCTCAAGGCCACAGCCGAGGGTGTCTAGGAGGATCCATCGAGCGGTGTCGAACTGGGGATTTTTGTTATTAACTCTCTCTTCTTTGTCTTGTCCTCGTTTCTAGGCTCTAGTCTTCACCCTCGTCTTCGTGTCTGACATGTTGGTGGTGACGTGGGCGGGGTAACAGGATGATGGAGAAAAATTGTCAAGACAAGACAATACTCACGGCAAGCTCAGAATCAATCGACTTGTTGGCGACATAGTCGGCAATGTCCTTGATCTCAGGATCGTACTCTCGCGCGGCAGGCATGGCGGGGGCGGCTCCAGACTTGCGTGCTGTCGTTGTGGAAAAGAAGGATGAGGTCGAGGGGTAGTGGTAGGACGTACGGGCGGCGGCGCCGAGTGCTGATGCGGAGCGGACGGCGACACCACCACTACGAGCGAGGCGAGCTGGTAGTGCTGGAAGCTGCTTGGAGGCGGACCGCAGAGAGCGACTGAGGGGGGGCATCTTTGACCTCGAGATAGATACCACTGCCGAGTAAGACTGAAGTAGTAGAATGGACGGGAGAGAGTCAGTTGATGGGCAAGGGAGGAGGAAAAGAGAGAGGAGAGGGAAGAAGAGGAAGGAGCAACGGTGATGATATTGATGGCAGCCCGGTCAATTGAATGATTTCATAGATGCTTACTACTACTACGGACACTTGCTCTATCTGCCTGCACCACTGCCAAGCATTTAAACCGAGAGACACAGCAAAACAACACCTACAAACCAGTGAGACCAGCCTGTCGGCTTAGGATATTCTTTGCCGCAGTGGTTATCCTCGGCTATGGCGTAGGACGGCCGTAATCCTCCACTGTGTGATAATCCCCCTCCTTTGGATTGTCCTTCCCCCATCGTCCCCCAGCGTACAGTGGGTCTGACCCCTCGGCAGCTCTGTGAATCCCGCCCTGTCACTGGTCAACAGGCTTCTGCCCCCAGAGTCCCCCAGGCCGGGCCCCAGCTATAATCCCCCGCAATACAGGCCTGGCAGGTCATGGAATGCAGGCCCGTCCATAGGTTGGATTGCCGGGGAAGGGCATGGGTTCTATCTAGGAGCTGCCATTTGGTGGCACGTCAGTCTTCCCGAGCACTTGTCCCGAGGCTCTTCCCACGTCCAGTCCGACCGACTGCCAGCTTTGGCTATACAAGAGGCTCAAGTGCCTTTGCATATTGTCGGCGCATCCCTCGATGACCGACGGGGCCGACATGCCATATCCCGAGTACTATGCGCTTTTTTGAAGTGCATTCACCTGGCGATGCTGACTTCATGGTCTTGTCATCCAAAATGACATGCACTTGGCATTACATTGCTGTGACGTGGTAGATGTTGGCCTTGCTGCCTTGCTGCCTTGATCAACTGAGCATAAGGACCTGATTTAATCTGATTGATTGATAACGACTACACCTCTGGCCATGAATATTTCAATACGATCCGAACAGATCTCTCGCCCGTTTTATACTCAGTTGGCTGTCAGCCCATGGCAATATGGCCGGGCAGTACTCCGAGTAGTAAGTAATACGCGCATGCTGCCGCTGCACTGCACTCATACTCGCATGCCCGATGGTGGACCATTGCACGTGACGGTCCCTCTCACGTGATGGCGGCCAGAAAGAAGAGTCCCGCCCAGAGCGACAGTCAAGAAAGACTGGCGTCAAGCAAGAGTCCACTCAGCAAGACCCAAGACCCAAGGAAGACTCGTCGAAGGCGGGTGGAACAAAACACCGACAACCACCAACAATGTACCCATCTCGGTCAGCCATCTCGGTCAAGTATCTCGGCATAATAGATCAACATGACTTGTCCGTCCATCTAGCAGGCCTTTTTTAGCCTTGGGCCAACCCGATAAGATTATCACTATGCCCTATCATCTCCGATGGGAAGCTTGGCAACCCCACCCCCGACATATGTCTGCGCTGTACGGAGCAATAATACGGAGTGTTACCTCATACTCACACCATACAGCACGCAGCTGTGCATCAGCTCGAGCCATTGATCAAAGGTACTACTCCGGAACTGTGCTATTGTCCGATATTCTGTGTAATAGCAGTACTTGCACGCTCGCACGTGCGCTCGACGCTCGTACAGCATTACCCAAGGGCCCAGCCCGGGGACCCAGCCCGGGGACCACCCAGTCCAAGCCAAGGGCTCAAGGACATGAACCAGAACCACCCACCCGGACTCGATCCGCGGTGGAAACAGCTTATCTGACAATGGTACAGACTATGGACGCAGCTTGCCAGCCAAACCCGACGCGACATTTCCAGGGGTACGGTACGAGCACCAGTAGTAGCAATGCTAGTGTTGTGAGGCTGGAGTCGCGCGGGGCGAGCTTCAAGGGCTCCAAGCTCCCAAGCTCCAGGGCTTGGCTCAAGGCGCAAGGAACCGGCCGGGCTACGGAGCAAGCTAATAGAATGGGTGTTTACGAGTATGTGTTTTTTTTTTCTTTTTTTTTTGCGGATACACATTGCCCATCGTGCACCGGAATCTTCAAGATCCGGCTGTCCGTCTGTGCAGAGTGCAGGCAAGACTCCAGTTTGTGGGCCGTGGGCTGCCGCGGTCAATCTCCATGTTACTCACACTCCCCCCTCGAGCACGCCGTCTGGCCACCAACAGCTACATGTGCACCACTTAGCTGGCTACCAACGGGCGGGTTGCACAGGTACTACTAGTAGTAATATGGAGCAGCAGGAGTGAGTAGGAGCAAGTGAGGCGAGTGAGGCAAGCGAGGCGAGTTATGGAGTTGGCGACTGCAGTTTCCGTTTCCGAGAGTTGGGGAAACTAACGCACGATCCATGGCAGAGAGCACCAACAGACTTTTTTTGACCTCTTGGGTGGCAAACGACAAGGGCCGAGGTTTGCATGCAAGGTAGACAGGCAGAGTGGGTTCAATTACACGGGTTGGGTAACAGGCAAACAGGCACAAACTTGAATATGCATGGGCAACTGGTACGGAGTAAAGATAACATATACTAGGAAGAGCGGTGTTGATGGTATTGCCGAGTTGGCAAAGTGCGAAACTGACGAATGTACTCCGTAATATTACATGGGAGAGAAAAAGGGACAAGGAGAAGAAAAGAAAAGAAAAAAAACAGCGTCAGTGTCTGTCAGCGTGCCGTCAGCGTCTGTCAGCCTTCAGGGGTCCTATGGACGGAGAGCTCTCCAGTCGTGACCCCACTGGGTTGACCGACAGGACAGGACATGATGCATCAAGCGCAGGCGCAAGCAGCACTGCAACGCAACGCAACGCAGCGAGATCAAGGGTCGCGTTGCGTTGCGAAGAGAGAGGAAAGAGACGAGACTGGCGTTCAAGGTAGATGCCTGTTGTTGACCTGCCTCTTGCGTTGTATGCTGCATCCTGCATTCTGTATACGGCTGTCTTCTGGCTGTCGTAGTTGTGAGCACCTTTCTATATGCCCCGCCGCCACTTTTCAGCAAGCGACGAGGGCATGTACGAGTATTCCGCGGAGCCACAAAGAGGAGGCCATCTACGGAGTATTACTACTAGTATTAGTATATATTAAAGACATGGTACGGACTAGATGGCTGTACAATGCCCACGTTGACTCGCTACACGAACCGCGACAGTACTAGCGGCATCATGACTAACAATGTGCGTAATGGGCCATAATCATACAGAGCAGACGCTCGTCCCCCCAGAACAATTGAGATGCCATCAATGATTGCCAAAGAGGAGCCGCCGTGAACAAAGACGCAAAGACCTACTTACGGTACGGAACACTCGTACTCCGTACTCGTGGACGAGTCAGCCCTCGGTAGGCGCCGGTAGTCCCATAGTCCCATCCCCGTGGGTGCCTTGCCGGATGTGGTCTAGCGCAACGGATCCGCCATCATGCGCGGGCTATACCGCTTTGGACTCTCGATCTGGACGGACTGCATGGGCTGTCAACATCGTCACCAAAAGGTTGAATCCCGGCCCCTGCCGCCGCATACGCCGCATACGCAGGTCGTGCATACGTACAGTAACGACCCCAACGACCCCGTAGAGCACGTAGGAATTAGTTGTCATTCGTCCAAATGGAATACAGGGTCTTTTACGCTCTCTCAAGCTCTCTCTCTCTCTACTTACTCTCTACTACTTTGTATGCCCTCGTGGTACCAGCATCACCACATATCCTAGTCATACAACATACACGATAATCCCCCTCCC